>JAMKCH010061523.1:0-21697 GCA_023653785.1 Ophioderma brevispina
ATAACAAAGCAAACTTAGTGGAAAAAATCGGTGGTAAAGAAAGAAAAAATGTCAAGTCAATAGATAAAAGGGAGTTTACATAACTGACCACATCTGGCACAGTTTTCTGACCACGCTATATTTGAATTCGAAACCTTAACGGAATAAACCTGTGCCTTTATTCCGTGAAGGGTTCCGAAGTTCGTGTGTTGGAAAAAAGGTGTGTCAGAGGGGTCAGATTACGGAAACACCCAAACAGGGTGGCAGTGAAGTCCATTGCTGCAATGATGAGTGCGTGTGCATGTGCGAAGTGCGGTAGAGCTGAGATTTCTATTTCAAAAAGCTCATTTGCTTATGACTTGTAAATGAAACGCTTACCGAAAAATCTATGGTCCTCTTGGTCATTAAACGATGATAATGTGTGTCGTTGACCAATAGAAAAAGAGTAACGATCGATTACAAACTCCGACCAATCCTTGAAAAAGGCTCACATGAAACAAAGATTTGGTTGTTTCATCCATTGACCTCCACTGTGGGGCATCAATATGACAACCAATAATACGTAAGAAATTATGAACGTTTTACACCTTTTGTCAATGAATAGCGTGTTATTTTGAAGCAGGGAATGTATTCAGAAAATATATTAAAGCAACAGATATTCAATTAGCTTGCATTTCGCTTTAACTATAACCAAAACTCTCATGACTCCCGGCTTATTCCAAACGAGGCCTTGACATTGATTATTTGATTCGTCATTAAAAATACCTATCCGATATTATTTCTTATCTTTGAAAGATTGATAAAAGTACAAAATAATTTTCAATCGAGAAAAATACTGTAGAATTCTCATGAATCTGTACTTTAGGGTTATGCATGGTGAATGGTGGTCAAGGTCACGTTATTTGTAATACCTATGCAACCGTGACGCAACAAATAAGTTCACAAAAAGTGACAATATTAACCAGTTTCCAAAGAAAGAAAACATTATTTTCTATAGTGTGTTGAGTTGAACATGGTATTATCAGTCGAACATGTAAGGCCTCCTATCTGCCTGTGTTAGATTTAAGCAGCACTTATAATAACTTATTTACAATATGAGGTAATCTTTTGATGCACTAGTCCAAACCAATAGGTGAACCAGCGTTGAGAGAGGAGGAGCATAGCCAACAATTCCGTGACGGCACTAAACAAGTTTAATCCCAGTGTGAATCAGTGGAAATAGAAGAATGCATTAGTCAATGATTAAGCTCAAATCGAAGCATTACGATTTTACACTCGTCCTCTCATCCAAAAAACCCTAAAGTTTAGGTGATATTAAACTAATATTTTGTATACTTTTATTGTATCTTTGTGAATATTTCAGTTTGGTCTTTTTGTTCCTGGGATTTATAGTTGGTTGGTCGTGAAACAACCATCAAAAGAGCGTGGTAACATACTGTGTTGTATTTATAGGATAGAAAGTGAGTAAACCTCAATGGTATACATATCAAAGATATTAGTGCATTATATTTTTTTGAACAAAGGTTTGGTGGGCACAATTGATCCTCAATGGATCAGGGAATTTCTTACTAATTGCAAACAACGAGTCGTAGTTGGAGGGAAGGTAAACCTCAGAGTGGTCAATATTGACTCCGCTTGCCACAGGGTACAGTTACCGGCCATGAGTTTTTCACTGTTTATAATGCCTACCAGAAGGAATAGAGCAAAGTGCCAACCTCTTGCGGATGATTGCATCCTATCAACACCATCAAAGGACATGAGGATGCTCAAACAATTACAAAATGATATGATCGCCTTAAACAGTGGCAGGAAAAATGGCAAATGATTTTAAGCGAACATATTTGTCCTTCGTTTTCTGACACGCAAAAACACCTCAATAACAACAACAATATCAGGGCCGAGCCAGTGGGGTGCGAGGGTGTGACGCACTCCCCCTCCAAATGCAAAGGTCCGCTTTGTCATGCTGAAGGTTTGCTTATCTTGCTGAAGTTAAGGGGGTGAATAGGAATTATTATGAATAAGCATTGGCAAGAAGTAGTCCATTACTACTACTATTGCCTTGGTCGAACGCTGATGTCCTATGTTTTGTCCTCCTTCCAAGTTTAAGTATCCTTCCAAGTTATTGGCCACACATTCTCACATAGACTTGGGAGTATATCTCAGTGATTCACTCACTTGGTACTCACGCCTAACAGCAAAGGCAAAAAATCCTGGGTTCTAAGTAGGAATCTCTTCGATTGTCCCCGTCACTCAAATAGCAGGCATACAAAACTTAGTTCGCAATAGTTTCACTCAAAATAGATTTTCCACTTGGTATTTGAATTTATACAGAAATACATAATGAAAAACAAAGTCGAACATCATAGATGTTTTCAATATCAAACAAAAGGAATTCTGAGAGAAAATACAAATAGAAATTTTCCCTTTCACTTTTGTGCCAGAGAAAATAGCTTTAGTTTAACTCTTTCAGAAGGCTGTACATTTGAAAATAAGCATACAACACATTACATCAAATTTTCAAATACGGGCTTTCATCACATTTTTAGGATCAATCTGATATTTCGTTTGGTCTTTTTTTGTTCTGGTATTACGTTGGTTGGTCGTGAAACAACCATCAAAAGATCGTGGTGACATAACTGTTGTTGTATTTATCATAAAATAGTAACCTCAATGGTAGACATATCAAAGATATTAAGTGCATTATATGTTTTTTAACAAAGCTTATTTTGGTTGGGCACAAAATTGATCCTCAATTGGGATCATGGCATTTCTTACTAATTGCAAACAACGCTTCGTATGAGGAGAAACCCTCAGAGTGGGTCAATATTTTGACTTCCAGCTTGCCACAGGGTAAGTTACAACAATTCCCTGAGTTTTTCCACTGTTTATTAAGGCCATTACCAGAATGAATAGAAGCAAAGTGCACCTCTTGCTGATGATTTGCATCCTATCATCACCATCACAGGACATGAGGATCTCAAAAATTACAAAAGGATCTTGATAGCCTTACCGGTAGGCAGGAAAAATGGCAATATTTAATGCCGAAAAATATTTTGTCCTGCGTTTCTGACACGCAAAACACCTCATACCACAACACTATCAGGGCCGTATCCAGTGGGGTGCGAGGGTGTGACGCCTCCCCTTTCTCCAATTAATGCAAATCCACTCTTGTCATGCTAAGGTTTGCTTATCTGCTGAGTTAAAGGGTGTGAATATGATTATTATGAATAGCTTGGCAAAAGTATTCCATTACTACTACTAATTGCCTGGCGCCCTGATTCCTATTGTTTTTGTCCTCCTTCCAATGTTAGTATCCTCCAAGTTATTGGAAACACATTCTCACATTAGCCTTGGAGTAGATCTCCGGTATTACTCACTTGGTACTCACGTCCTAAAAGCCAGGCAAAAAATCTCTTGGTTTCATAAGTAGGGGGAATCTCTTCGTTGTCCACGTCACATCAAATAGCAGGCATACAAAACTTAGTTCCTGCATAGTTCACTCAATAGATTCTCACACTTGGTATTTATTACAGAAATAATAAGTGACAAAACCAGGCGAACATCATAATTTTTCAATATACACAAAAATGTCGGAGGAAGAAATAAAAGAGAATTTCAACTTTCACTTTTTTTGCCAGAGAAAAATAGCTTTATTTAATAACCGTCAAGAAGTGGGGGCAGGTATTTAAAAATAAGCATTACAAAATCATTTTCAAACACACAGGCTTCACATTTTTATAGGATGCATCTGATATTTGAAATATCAGTCAATCACCTGTAAATTGATGTTTTGGTGATTTGGCTTCATATAACTTTCACCCATTCCTTGAATACAGTTTGAGAAGTTTTTTAAATGTCTTCCTTTTTTACTTTTTTCCAGACCTACAGCGATACGGACGCCTATTGGCGGAAGCTTGGGGGCTGAATGCAAGTGGTATCACGGTATGGTTGACGGGGTATTCCATCAGATGACCGATCAAGTGCAAAATCTGTGGCTTGGAGGAGGAAAACCTGATGGTGTTGGCCAGGTGTCTCATGGCACAACAATCAAAGAAGTATTATAATTTTTGAGACCCAAAGGTGTTCGGACGTATGCTGCTGTCATTATACTCATGGTTATATTCACCATGTCATTGGCTCTTGGGTTGTTCCAGAAATGACCCATAGCCCCCAAAAAGAATGACTATTTAATTGGTAAATGAACAGGGAATTTTCCAAGCTGTTTGTGAAAACAAGGGAAAACTCTACTAATGTCTATTTTTGGACTGGGATTTTTTTTCAGTGGGGTCAGTAAAGTCATGGAATTCCCACGTCATATTTTTAGCTACCTACCTGTTGTAAAAATTTCATTAAAATAACAGTGATTGACTGGCCGCTGGGACCACAACAGTTAAACCACGTTTTTTACAGTCATTTTGCACGTTTCGAGTCCCTTTTTACGTTATTTGCACGTTTTTGAGTCCCGGCTTAACAGTCAAAACGCCATTAGTTTAAAGATCATTTAACAGTGTAAGGTTATACGCTTTTTCATGTGTAACATTCCAGTGTATTTGTGGATTCATTGATGAGAATCCCATTGTTTGCAGAAGAGGGTGTGGGATCCCCCAATAAATTTTGGCACCTTCCTAGTCAACCAGAGAAAACCTTTAATTGTAAACTTCCAAAGACAAATAATGATCTCATTAAAATGTTCATTTTTGTATACATGTAATACAAATAATGGACAAACATCCAAGTAATACCATAAAGCCCCCCACTTTTACCGCACATTACCTATTGAATCAATATAGTAACCCTCTTAAGCCCTATAATTGACTATACGCAGTTACGTAAGCCCACAAATTCCTAGTAAAACACGCTGGCCAAGATACAGGTCCGAGCTGTCCATTAGGACATAAGAATGTCCCCCAGCTATTGTCCTCATGTGGAATCCATACATCAATGTCGATGGGGATGTATGTGTTCTAGATGTGTCAGTTTTATACAAGCAATTGCTAATTTGTCAATGTGTTAGTGTTCCCCCTCGAACAAGGTTGTGTGGCACACTCACCTTGGTAGGAGTTGATGAGCTTTTTGCCACTGTTTATAAAAGAACACAAACCACCGTACAGGCTACAAACGCATGGATATTTTCCTGTATTATGCTCCTGGGTTAAGTATTGTTTAATTATTGTTTATTTGGTCTGTCGTCTGCCGTCTTCCCTGTCATTCTCCTTCTTTCTCCTTTTTTCTTCCTTCTTCCTTCTCTTTCTTTCCTTCCTTCCTTCCTACCTCCTTCCCTCCTTTCCTTTTCTCTTTCTTTCCGTGTCTTTCTTGCCTTCTTACTTTTCCTTCTTTTCTTCCTTCTTTTCCTTTCGTGCGTTCGCGTTCTTTTCTTTTCTAGTCGTTTGACTTGTTTTCGGGTGTTATTATCTGCCAGTGTCATCTTCCAGAGGAATACAAGATTTACAATCAATTTCGAAAACTTACGCTGAACTCTCGTAAGCTGTTTTGGCCATTAATTCTAAGTGCGCCGAAAGGGAGCTCATGAGAGCTTATTGAAATATAATTCAACAAAGTCAAAATTTGACAAAGGAACGGATATCCTCTTGAATACAAATTATGCCCACAGTAACTACCAACAAATTGTTACTGTGGCACTGATTCCTTTCAACCCGTGTTTTCCCGCTGAGATGACACACCCTAACTATCACAGAGTATCAGAAACTCAGAAATCAGTCATCTTCTTTGAGCAAAGACTAATTCTAACGAAGTATTTATCTAGATGACCATGTAGCTTCAACACACATAGATAAAGACCCAAAAAAGTAACGCATCATGTCTAAATAACCTTCCATAATTTTAGGCAAATCCTTGGTCTATGCACGAAAACCTAAAATGATATCAATGTCCTTTTTTTTCTGCAAATTTGACCCTTTCCTGCTCCATTTGGATCAATATCGCCAACACATGTCCATTTTACGAAAAGTGTCACATTTTTCAAAAAGTCGCAATTTAAGGCATTATACAAGGTTCATAACAACCATGCCATAATTGACAACACACTTCAGAGAGAATAACGTTTCTTTCACCGAATGGCAATAAATATGGCTATACTTTTCTTGCAAGTTTTAAAAAGGGAGAGATTTTTCTTATAATGGGGGTATTGTTGTTGGCAATATTAAATCGCAATGGGCAAGAAGGGGTATCAAAATTTACGGAAAAAACTGAACTATTGATATGTTTTATGTTTTCGTGTCAAAGACCAAGGTTTGTAACCTATGGTTGTATTAGACATCTGCGTTTTTACTTTTTTGGGTCTTTAGATCTGTTGCATTGTATGTGATGTACGAGAGGATTTGATAAATTTTGGACGTTTCTATGCAAAGAATTTTATTTCAAGTGGTATCACTAAATCTCACCACGAATCGCCTTATTATTGAAAAAGCTGAATCACGAAATCGCTCTCTTCCCAAAAAGTACTTAATTCATCAACTTATAACGTTTACATCAAGGGGCGGTAGGGGGGTATTTTTGATACATAACAATCCGATTTTCACACACATCATCCATCTCACCTTTGGGTCTAGACTCCTTATTTTACTGAATAACAATAGAACAAATACCACAATCATACTTTAAAAAAAACAATGACTAGCGGTCATTTATACAGATCACTAAATTAACTCCATGTAATCATTCATGTTATGACGTGCAGAGGACCGATAGAACAAGCGCAACAAACCAAATGCAATCAAGGACATGACTCCCCAGAAGCACAGAAGTCCTCACAAGTGTTGACCTGATCGGAATAACTATATTGCACTTTTTTGAACCAACAACTACTTTGATAAACCAAAAACAAATCGCCACACTTCCTGGACTTTTCCAAGATGGCACTATTTAGACTCTGCCCTGGGAATTTTTTTCCTAGAGAAGCTTGCACGGTAGAACGGTATCATAGAAACTGAACAGAGAAACACACGTAAATCATTAATGACACGTGCGGATGACCGATAGCGCATGGAACCAAATGACAATCAAGGACATGAGCCCCAGAAGCACAAGAAGCCTCAAAAGCCTTGTCAAACATGTTCATGAAGAGCCCACGCTCTTTCTTTCACATTGCTGCGCAGCACATGAAATTGGACTGCGTGGACAATCCTTGCAAGTAATTACATCTTGGAATTTAAGTTTTTATCCTGGTTTTCAGACCTCAAGCTTAGGGAAAGACCATCCATCTTGGAAAAAAGTGTTGGAACAACACTGACCCCCCATTTGCTACCACATTGATACGCCGGACCAGAATAGAACCTTGAGCGCCTTTTTTTTTTTTATCACTAATTGAAAGCCCCAACTTCTATGTCAACTTACCCTTCTCCCAACCCCATCAATTAATGTTAGGGAAATTGGCAAGACTGTCTGCAATTGACGATTACCTTCATTCCCATGGTTGATGGAAACGGGGGAAAGTTTTTTCCGAGATCGTGTTCGTAACTTATTTCCAAGATTGTAGTTTATATTCCAATATACCCTGTTTCCACATATCTTGGAATGTGCTGCAATCAGTCCCTTAAAATGGAGGTGTTGACTGATTTTTCTAATGAATGAAACACATGCCTTTAGGACAATACCATTTACTCCTCAGAATATACATTATACTTTTGAAAATGACGTGCCTATTCAACAAAACTTTACCGTGCCAATAGAAAGAAAAAACTGTAATAGAGTGAACGTTTAACCGAATTGAGTGAGAACCATTCATTGACCCACTGACTATACCTATCAAATATATGAACCGTATAACAGGTTCTCTAAAAGCTTAGTAGGACTCGGCATACTAAAGGTGAAAAAGAAGAAGATAATGGACCATGAAGCAAAAACCACCCTGCAAGGAAACAATGTAATTTGGCTTTGTATACAAACATCTTGAAGATTTCCTTCAGACCAAATCCAAGAAACTTCTCTGAGGGAACTGAGACGGTTGAGGCAAGCAAACTATTTTGAAAATCCGAAAGAAACCTGATGGAGACCCCCTGAGGAAGCCTGAATTGGAGGACCCATGCAGAACCATATGAACATCCCGTTGCTTTTATGACAACACAGTGGCACATCGCTAAATCCAGGCAAGTGACTGAGCTCGGAAGTAATGGACGCTGGTCGGTACATTGGTCGTTAATGATCTCCTAATTTTGATGTGTATATATCCATGTGGAGTACGAAACATATCATTTGATCTGATTGTAATTGACATAATGGTGTTACAAAATATGATATGATATAACTGAAGGGCTGTTTATATATAATTCCATGGTTCGATCCAACATGGAATATGCAAGGTCGGCAATGGAGTGGAAGCAACACCCACTCCAACAATCCCAAAACTATGCAATCCAGAGACGTGCCATTTCCATTCATTGGTATCCCCCGATAGTGGACTCATCACATGCACCCAACCACTGGTCATCGCAGGGCAGTGAATTGGTCACTCTTTTTTCCCACCTCGTGTTTTTATCGAGAACACCAGACTCTCCCGCCAGCTTCTAACCGTTACTCCTTTGCGAGTTGATCCACCTCGCTTTAGGAGCTCAGTCAGGTTTCATGACCTTCTGTGAAAGTCCCAAGATTCAACTTGGCCTCCCACAGAAATATCAGTTCTCCCATTCTCTGTAGGCTTATGGAATGCCCTTCCTGCCATTGTATCATCAAACCAGACTTGCAGAGTTTCAAGGGAGTTTAATAATCGCTATCTTGGCGCCAATCCGTCAGCGTTCTAATTATAATACGCTGTTAAGCTATCCATTCGTCATGCATTATAATAATTCATCTGGCCTCGCTTTATGCAATGTCTTTCACATAGCCGCTTGCTATAATAAGCAATGATTGCAATACCGCGTTATTCTGGGGACACCCGTCAACCCGGTTGTACAACATAAAATGGCCGCGGTCCGCTGATAAATTAAGTCCTGACACTGGCGCTTTCACTTTTAAATCTTCAATTTTCAATGACCAAGTGATTTGCCGCCAACACCAACAACCTCAAATTAAAGCTAAGAAGATTGTGGTCACGGTAAGCTAGGTTGTGAGTAACACAGCACATAAATAATAATTCTACGGGGAGCAACACAAAAACGTCTCGCTAGACCCTTGTGCACCTATGAGATAGAAAGATAAACATCTTGCATTACAGGGCGGCCTATAGTAAGCAATGAAACTGCATGAGAAATCCAGTGCAAAATGATCAAGGATCCAAACAAAAGTCGCCACCACTGTGAATACGCAAGATGAATCGGGCTAGGTAATGCCTAGATAGCCTGACATAAATTTAAAAATATATCTATTTTCATGATGTGTTAAGTATTTGATTTTTTTTTTTTGCAAATTGATCTTTTGCATATTTGACCCCCCCCCCCTCACAAGTATATATTATTAGAATGTTCACAATTACTCGGGATTTTTTATATGTGTTTCTTGTTAATGGTTTCATATTAAGTCCTATTTTGCTTTCTATGGCAATCATTGTGGTTCAAAATCGATTACTTGAAAATCAGCTTTCCCAATAATTAATTGTATTTGATGGAGGTTTGAAAAAAGAGGAAATTATAGTAGTAGCCCTCCTTTCCGAGTGGTCCCCCGTGTACCGTGCGCTGAGGGAGCCGCAAATCTTGCTTGCTTCGAAAATCAATGCAGTAATTAGGCCTAAATCAATATTTTAACGTTTGTTTTGTTTGTTTTCAGGTATCTTTAAAATAACGTTGTGGAAAAAAATCAGGCTTCATTTATGCGGCAACAACCTAAAAAATTGTCATAGACATAGATTTTTGTGAAAATCGCTAAATCGGTATAGCAAACCATAATAAAGGCTGCATCTTCTATGTTTGTTAAACGTTAAACGCCTTTTGTGTGAGGGAAAAACAAAATGTGCATTGTCGTGATTCCATCACTCCTGTGTTATTCAGGTTCTCTAGATACCTGAGAAAAGCTTTTCCAAAATGCAGTGATCCCGATCTTGCGGTTTTGGTGTTATCTGGCAATTTTGCCTGTTTCCTCCCCACGGTCCATAGGCCACTGTGCTGTGCCGGACGGACCGAAAACAAAATACGCATTCCGTACAAGATACGACCGAATTTGACGTTGAGTTTTGGTACTCATGGATTACTAAAGCTAACAGGTTCAGATGAAATAAAATCTCAACGTTTTTTAGGGAAGTCGGGGGGGGGGAACGAGGTTGTGGATCACAAATGACCCTTTAAATATGTACCTTACCAAAAGTCAACACTGGCCTTTTCACACCTCACAAGTTTTTGTAAAAGAAATATTGCTTATAACATACTACATATAGGTAAATGCCGGTTCATACTTTCAAAATGTTATGGCTGGGCGTTCGATTGTTGATCGATTGTTGACAGACTGACTAAGTTTACTTATTGGATGTTTTGTGTGTTTCCCAACAGGAGACTGGTGACTGTGACAATGTCAGTGGCATGTGGTAATAAGACCCATTTGGTTTACACAATCGCTCTAGTCAAAATAATATATCAGGGAGGGGGGGGGGGGGGGGTTGTGAAGAACCATAAACTTCTAACGCGACCGCCCTATTCTTACGCCTCTCTCTATAGACCTTATTCAATAGCCAGCCATGTTGGTGGACAAGATGAACGCATTCCATACTACTACCATACATTCACCTGTCAAGGATCCCTGTGCAATATCGCTAACAGGGATCGATTGACAGCTTCATGTATTGTAGTCCTCGATGTAAATGCATCTTTACCAACATTTCTGGTGGCTGACGTCATATTGAATACGGTCATTCAAAATCAAACTCACAGGGAAGTCTCCTGTGACCAGAATGGGCGTTGTTCGCGTTAGCGTTTATGTGTCGTCGCAACCTCCAATATGTTGTTCTCATATTTTCTTTTAGTATGAGGTAAGTCCATAAAAATTATACATTTGTGAAAAACTTCCGATGCCATGCAAGAAAGTTCCAAAAAAACGGTGACAACAGTTTAAAAGCAAGCAGTATTTTCAATAAGCAACAAATATTATTTGCAATCACATTTGGTACCGTGTAACTCTTTTGTTTTGAGGATAGAAAACATACTGTTTGTAAAGTTTTGGCCGAGCAAGCTCGTGTGCCGGTGTCATATAACGTGGCCCGGGTGACTGAGTGTCCTAGTCCTACCACCCACCCGTCTATTGTGTTCTCCATGAGTGCTGAATGCATCACATTGTTTTAGCACTGTACTCAAATGGCGTCGTCTACAAGGTCACGGTTTAATTCCGGGACATGGTGTGCTATGGTAGCTAGACACCTCTATGGGGGACGCTCAGTTTCTTTACACCAGCACTCCGAGGCCCAGTCTCTTCCTTTGCATTGACCAGACTCCCTCGTGTAATTTTTGCTGAGGGGGCCGCCACCTCCTTCCTGCCCAAGCGATTATGTAGACCTTCCCTCATCTTCCGGTACCTATTTTATATACCTGACTGGAAGAAATAATCGAGGTTAGTGCCTTACTCAAGGCACACCGCATTGGCCGCCACGGGACCCGAACTCACAACCTTTGGCTCATGAGTCGATCGTTGTATCCACTGCACTACATTTCCCCCTGTTACTCCTTTGAGCCTGCTACAGTTCGCTGCCAGAAAATTTTTACCGACGATCTGTGTCACGCAGCGTGGTGGGCGCAACCCGGAAGCACAAATAAGTTCTTGCCAAGTGTCACGCGATTTTGGTATTGTTCGGATGCATGGCGCCTATCCCGCGAGTTGATTTGCATACCCTGCTTCGGCTTGCCCTGAGAAATTCTGACAGCGACGTAAGGAGTACAAACTTTGATCAAACTTTATCAAATTGTTCATGGCCATAATCTGAATCAGCATGAAAATGCGTTCACATGAGTAAAACACGCCTGAGTCTTAGGTCAGTGGTTTTAGAGGCAGCTTCTCTCTCAAATGACGGCAGTTAACCACTGACATAACCTATCCAGTATCTATCCGGTTCAAATGTGGTTTATCAGGGAATTTACACAAGTATGCATGAATTGATCGTGACTTTGTCTTAAGATTGCGATCTAATATGCAGAATTGTGGAACAAGAGACGAGAGTGATTGTTCCTGTGACTGCCTCAACTTTAACTACTTTTGACATAGGTGTACGTGTAAGTATTACAATGCAATAATGCAAACAGTCCAGAAATGTACGATATTTAAGGAAGGTTGGATATTCCATTTGTCTTAGTACTCGTCCTCCCGTCCATTTTTGGGTAGAATGTCTTTCCTTTCCCCTCCATAATCCACATCATCTTGAAATTATTGCACCTTTTGTACATAGTCCGGACACATGATCATCATCAAATATAACATTTACTGAATTATCTTTGAATTTAATTTCATTTTTGATTATACAAAATTTGAATTTTAATTAAACCTTAGATAATTAAGTTATATTGTGAAAAAACTTATCAAAGCAAAACCCTTAAAACTCGTTCACATCGAGAAGTCTCTCTCCCTCCAGTGACGTAGCCGCGAGGCACGCTCCATAGGTAGATCACTATTATAGGGCGAGTGGTGCGCTATACGCATGTTCCGAACCAACGTAGGTGCGCATCCACAATGACCTAAATGTCCCAGATATCTAATTTAGCCACATTGGAACATTTTTTCGCATGGGACCCTTAAATGGTTTCAACAGGGTTGGAAACGCGGAAAAACATAGGAAACAGCATACTCTGAGCCGAAAAGTGAATGTTAATTTACTTTATTTGAATAGCCCGTGGCGTTACGAAGAACGTCATCTAGCACGTTACATGTTAATCACATTTTTTGTCGCGCGTTCTTTTCTTCGTCTTCGGAGAATCGTCTTTGCATCCATTCGGATGCTCTGAAACGTCACCCACCCATCTTTTCTCTTCAAATTGATACCAAATTTTGACCGATTTGGAGTAAATTGTTTGATTTTAACAATCGAATCATTATTCGCTAGTCAAAATTTAGTAGGTAAGGTTTAAGTATTATAATTTCAACACTAAACCGAAATCCCGCGTGGCGCAGCCGGTTAAGTCCTGGACTCGTCCCCTTTCCCTACTAGTGTTCTAAAATTTTCTACCCCCCACAGGGGGCGCATTATTTTCCTTCCAATTTTCCTTCCTCTTTCATCTTCCATAAATAATTAATAATTTTAGGCCCTAATGGTATTGAAAATCTATTATAGATTTTTTTATTTTTTTTTTCTCGAAATATACGTGTTATAGCCGGATCGACGTATCAAAGACATACACTCGTACAAAGACGAAAAGTATTGTGAATACTGTACCATGGTGGTGAAAGCTGGCGATACACTAAGCAAATATTATCATTATGCTGTAATGATGAAAAACATCAAATCAGTAGTGAGAGGATGCATACCCCGTATCCTCTCACCACCAGAATCCTTCGTCAACAACAGTCATTCTCCAGACAACATAACAAAAATTAATGTGCAACATAAAACAGTTTTCAAGACATGTACACTGTTAAATGTTCATTAAAATAACATGGTTTTTTGACTGGCAGCTGTGACTCACATCAGTTAAAACCCTTTTCTTTTTTACAGGTATTTGTAAGTGTTCGAGTCCCTTTTACAGTTATTTGCACGTTTTGTGAATACGGCTGCAGTTCAAACAGCTTAAAAAACTCCGCTTTTTAAGAACCTTTTTCACTGGACAAGTACATTGAAAGCCCTTCATATGCCTTCAACAAACAACCCAAGTGCCCTTGGAAGTTTTTTAGAATTATATTATTGGGTGATATATCCATGCCTTTATGATTTGCACATGTCTATAACGATCAAAAATGGTCCCCCCATGCGCCCCGTGGGATGCGCCACAACATCAATAAATGTACAGGTAGCCCCCCTTCATCTGGCCTAGACGTAACACATGGCATCTAGGCTTATCTTTAGTTCCGAAAACTCTGGATGGACTATAAGAAACGTATCCCTCTTCTTCTTCTGCAGCGCTAATGTTAAGACACGGATCGGAGATGCTATAATGGATGGTGGCCTCAACACTGTCATCTATTCGACGACATTCCAGAAGGTTGTCCCTGTCATGTTCAGTGTATGTGGTAAGATTCGTTGCTTATAGCTATAGACTATCAATATGACATCAGCCACAGACATGTTGGTGGACAAGATGCCACCATTCCGGACTACAATTAGTACACGCCATAGTGTCGACAAATGGCGGTTCGGTCAATTGTTGTGTTAAAATCGATTTCGCAATTGATGGTGTTTATTACGTTGAAGGTGAAGATTCCAAATGTAACATGTTGCCATTTTTTTTCTAGACAGTTGAGACTTCAACCAAGATGGCCGCCGTGGACGGAAATTCGGCATATGATGCATTCATAGATTGGGCTTCATTGCATGTTACTACTACAACTACCATTATTAATGAACATAAGAAATAAATAGGCAGTTTAGGGCAACTGGAAGTATTTATGTTTTTTCCAGCTATTGCACCTTTCAAAATGGCTGCCATTTAGCACAAAACTGGCCGCAATTACCGTTACAATGTGTAATAATTGGGTAAAATGCCCTATTTCATAAATTGTGGTAAACTACCGATGAAGCTAGAATAAATCATAAAACATCTAGAATTATATTTTATGTTTTTCAGGTAATTTCTGTTCAAAAGTGGCTGCATAGTTCAAAATGGCGCTATACCTTATAATTTTTAATAATTGGTTTAAAATGTCCTATTTCACAAAATTGTTATTAAACCTACCAGCCGGAGCTGAATAAATCAGAAAGCAATGGAATGATATTATTCTGGCTTTGCTTTTCAGCTATTTCTGTTTCCAAAATGGCTGCATTAGTTAAATGGCCCCATTACCATCTTTATAGTTAATTATTAGGTTGAAATTTTAGGTTTTCTGCCACTTAAATATTGCTGTTTGTATCATTACGTTTTCATATGACATTATTACTCGTGTAGTGCATACTTCTTGTTCAGTGTTGACTGCTGTGATGGTGAAGTTCAAATAAATTGATTGATATTGATGATGACTGGTAAAAACATGGACAACATTAAAGGGCATGCCAGAGTCACATGCATTAAACAATCTGATTTTTCAGAAAGTTTCTAACACAAAATATTTCTATCTCTTTGCTCTTATGTGTGTTTAATGCTATGGAAGGGGCCAAGTAAGGCAAAGCAAGCAACTCAGTAGCAAGATAAAACAATTGTGCACCAATATATGAAGAGAACCCCCAAGAGGTCAAGCAAATCCCACTAGAAGAACTTTAACTAAGACCAAGAGGAAACCAGAAATAGGAAGCAAGCAAGTAACAAGAACAAATTGTGACAGCAAGATAACAAAAGTGTAGAAGATACAAAAGACACGCCCCAAACCACCAAGCAACCAAAAACAAGAAAGAACTTAGAAAAAAATAAACTAGAAGAAGCCAGGTAACAAGAACAATAACTAGCCAAATAATGCAACCAAATAGGAACAGAAACTGGAAGCAGCAAGCTATTCAAGAACAATAATGCAGAAGATATAACCACAGTTGCAGCCAAGATTAAAGAGACAAGCCCCAAATGCCACGTAACTGCAAACAAGAAAGAACCTAGAAATTGAGCAAGGATGAATGAGATGAATTGATGGTCCCTATGTCTGGGCAGATAACTGCTGCCAACCGCCTAAAAACCAGAGAGAGTTGTCTTAGTAAAGTCCCCCCTTGAAACAGTCTCTAAGGAAGTAAAGAGAGTCGCCTCGTGGAGAGAAAGACTTACGATCAAACCAAAGTAACATCTATTGGTATTGACTGGCAGCATCTCCCACCGGATCCTCATGGCTGAATGGCGAGCTCAACAGATTGAGAACCAGAATTGGAGATCTGAGGTTTCCTGCAAAAGTGGGGCTACCTGGGAGAAGATCAGGACACTACCTGTGGTTGTGAACAGCACCACTGACAATGGAGCATCTCTTGGTATTGACTACTGCTGGAGCAACAAGGCACAGGCAAGGAACCTTGCGGAATTCAGGAAGCAGCCAGGACGTTGTACCATATCTGGCTGGATCATATTTGAGAACCACTGTGGTTTGGATACGATGATGAAATCCTTAATGCATTAGCACAGACTTTCGGGGAAGAACCTTCCTTTTCAGAGATTGTTTCTCAGTTGCTAGGAGGTTCGTCTGATTATTGTACAATTGCACATAAGGTAAAGGAAGCTACGATGGTTTTGTTGTACTCCAATCATCAAGCTGAAGGAGAAAGTCTTCCCCCAACAGGAAGTACATATCACTAGTTCCCCATATTATCGTGCCCACTACATTGCCGTGATATGGGCATCATCCTCACCAGGTGCAAAAAATGTCGACCGGGTCTAGTGCACAAGAGAGTATGGATGGACACTCACTGATACCCACTTTGTTCGAGGAATGTTCATTGGGAAACCAGCGCTGTCACCTTCGCAGCCTAGTTTTATGGATGTTTAAGATAAGCATGCCGATATATCCCCTCTGTGAAGGTGACGTATATAGGGAAAATTTACTTATGCCAGTATCTCTTTTGTCTAGATTAGTGTGCTTTGTCTAGATTAGTGTCTCTGGACTTTGGACCATACTTTGGCAGGTTAAACCTTGTTTTGGGGAGCGCTCAACCATTCCACTTCCCAAAGAGCATTATGCTGGAGTTGCTTGTCGCTCCATCGGTCTGAATGGCCTTTGAGTGGCTGCGGAGCCAGATGCTATAGATCGCGTGCAATTTGGCTGATTGTGCATTTGTTGGATGTTGTATTGCAGAAAACCCTGCTTCCTACTTATATGGGAAACGTAGTATATAGAACAATCCACTGCTTTCACAGTCAGGTTCATAGTGCTACTGGTTATTTGCAGTCTTTCTTGCATATTATTAGATAGGTTTCCTCAATAGGGACCGCCAGCTCTATGATGATCACTGTCTTGTTTTGGTTAGAAAGGATGGTGATATCTGGTCTTTCAGCTGTCTCAGTGATTTCTGGAGGGAAAAATATTGGTTTGTGTCCTCTCAGCAGGAATATCCAGTCAGTGGCCTTCTTCAGAATTGTTGGTTGGTTCTATCTTAGGCATTGGTTAAACTGGATTTCGATAAGCGTACCATCAGCTGCGCGAACGGCATTTTATAGAGATGGAGGTCAGATTCTCAGTTGCCGATGTTTTTTCTGATTTGCTCTACGACGTGCGGTGCCGACCTCTCAGCTGAGAGATTACTTTCAGTGTTTGGTTCATGGCGCCAGTTGAATCTTCCGGCTTTGATAAAAGAGCGCTGCAACCATTGAGGATGTGGAACAGTGTACAATGGCGAGATGATGCACATAATGGACAGAGTCCAAGATGGATTGCCCAAGCTTCAGATTTGGCAGGGGGATGGAAGTTGATCATGGATGGCGTTGATGTGGAAAGCAGCAGCTCTGGCCGTCAGACATACAAAGTTTCTTATAGGAGGTGTCGACATGCATGGCAGACTCCCCAGTTCAAACCATTGCCCTTGTTCGCACATCCGTAAAGGTAAACCAACATGTCTCCTCATACCACATCTTTTTAGTCCGTGAGGATTTTCCTTTCTTCTTGAGTATCTTTGATCAACTTTGGTTCTTTTTTTGGACCTAAGACCGGCTCTATCCGTAGGGGACTTCAATAGGAAATGTCAACCAAATGTAATGCAATATGTGGAGAACAAATAGATGACAACTAATGGGCTGAGGGTTTTGACACATTTCAATTTACCATTTGTTTTAAGGAGCATTGTCACATAGGACAGCTATGGGCTATTAATTATTGACCAAGAGATAAGATTGTGGCAAAATGAAAGGGCTGATTTCAATCCTGGCAGGTTTGATATACATTTACCAATGTATAATTGCATGTTTATGCAATAGTCTATCATATTCTTGATATCAATATAAATAGTGGTTCATTGTTTCTTTGAATTTTAATACTGTCATCGTAATTTGTTTTCTATTTAAGGTAATTTCAATTTATGTTGTTGACCAGCTCGACTCAAATACCTTAAAATGAATAACTTAAAGTAGTTAGGACTTTGTGGAGCTACATTAATGATTCCGAAAAATAACTGATTATTTTATCGATTTGTTATGACTCAATAACATTGGGTATTCCATACAGTAAAACACTTTAATGCCTATTGTTATTAACTACAGATGGGAAATGGAATGCACATTTAAAACCAGTTTACACCCTTTTAACAATGTTTTATTTAGTACATGCATGTGCGCCTGAGGAAGGCCTATTTGAGGCGGCCATCTTGGATTTGCATTAAATGGGATGGAAATGTCTTCATATACGATGCATGTATGAATAGATATATGTCGTTCAAAGGTCCAACATTAACATGGTTTTATAACCATTGCATATGATATTAGACATATTTGGCTTCACATTACTGCATTTTATGCAATACCTTGTATATTGGCATCCATTTTTTGGCCGCCATAATTGTTTTATAACTTTTATTGGACTCATATACTCTATATATAAAGGTTTAGTATATGAAGCAAATTATTTCCACTCACTAAAATTCCCATTTGGACTACTTTTATATAGCTCCTGTGTTATTTAATATACATGTTTTGCCCCAGCTACCGTTATTTTTTGGCGGCCATCTTGGATTTCCCACTTCCCCCTTCAAAAAAAGGCACATGTGTTTCCCATTTAATGTCCCAAAGAGACAAAATAACTTTAAGTTCGCCTTTTAACACAAAAATTGAACGAACTGACATAAGGCTATGCACTAAATACATTAGGCTGTCAATCGATCCATGTTTAGCGATTAGCACAGGGATCATTGGGACAGGTGAATGTATGTTTTAGTTAAAAAACTGGAAATTCGTCTATCTTGTCCACCAACATGGCTGGCTATTTAATATAAGCAGCAATAATGCAAGAGTAAAATATAATGTGTAAATGCATTTTATAGCTTATAAATCTGGGATTTTGGAAAAATTCCGTATAAATACTTTAAAAACACCAATTATATAAAAATTGAAGATTTTAAGGAAATTTGTCATACCGTCTCGCAAATAGGACATACCTCGATGGCAGTTTCAAAATCTACACTAACTTGTGATGTGTTACAACCAGTACAGAAAAAATATTCAATGTGTTTGTGTTCAGTCAAACTGTACAGGTCAGGGTGCACAATATCACTCTTATAAATCTGGGATATTCTCAGGGAAAGTCGGAATTTTGCCGGGGTATTTTGATACGCATGTATAGAAATTACAGAGTTAGATAAAAAAAAAAGCACTGCACCTGTTCATGATCTTTAATCACGGATTCAAGCCACCACTTACACGTAGTGTTATGTTAGAACATCCATGCATGTCAGTAACAAAAATACCAAAATATGAATTTGATGATGATCATTCAATGCTGCTATTCCCTTAAACTCCATCATTTCTAAGTGTAATAACCTTTTTAAAAAAGCAACCAGCTTCTTTCACCTTTCGGTTCGGAGCTGTTCGGTTTATTTACACTTTTGAAATTTACAACTCAAAATCCAAGATGGCTGCCAATTATATACATATAAAAATAACCGTAATTTACGGACCCCGTATGGGTAATTAACAGTAATTGCGCCAAAAAAGTACGATAAAACGTGATATACTGGAAAATGCCGCACGTTTGAAGCTGTTTTATTATATTAACGGGCATTGACCGTATCTTACGGATTTTCTGTATATTCACGCCAATTGATCGTCACTTAAGTTACGGATTTTCGGCATTTAACCGAAAAATTTGCTGCTGTGTAATGTCCCCGTAATTGTGAAACACGTTATGAATATACTGATGTTTAAGTGCCCATTTCCTTCGCATAATGGTTATGTGTTTGTGCTTATTGCTTATTCTATCAAATACTGAACCTAATTTTTGACAGTCTATGGATTGGAAACATTTGAAATGAGTAAATATACACTGATGTAGATGCAGAGTTTACATTTAAAGATGACTATTTTTCTGAATGAGAACTACAACAAATAATAAACATACCTTCATTTATGTACCGAAAGTTGTAAAAATGCACTAAACTCCTATCATATACCAAGTAGATACAAACCAACCTCCTGATTGTAACTAGTTTCCGTGAATATTTTGGTCCCAATTTTCATTATTAATGCCCGCACCACCCCCCCCCCCCACACACACCCACACAGGAGCAAATCTGCACCACACCGAGTTAGTATCCAATGTTGATCCTCGGAAAAAGAATGTATGTCTGTGTGGTTAACTGCGAAGCTACTAATAAAAACCAATAAAACTACAATAAATTGGTATCACTTTCACAATTTCAATTTTTTTTGTGGGGGGGGGGAAACTTATTTGTAATCATTTTTCGCACTCTTCGCTACTGATGTAAGCATCTATGAAGTATGACCCAGATCTATACTACACTAAAAAGCTATCCAAAATTAAACCATTTTTTCACAACATTCGTATGTAACCAATTATAAAACCTACCCCATACCTATCCGTCAATGTTTTTTGTATGTGCAAGTTCACTTTTTTAAATTTTATGAGAATATATATTAAACATAATTTATTCTACAATTTCATTCCATTTGCTTTCAATCAAATCAAATTTTGGGCGACAAAGTGTCATTATGAATGGTTCTTGTTATATAGCCTCCCTTTTTTCTGATTAAACTTTTAAAAATATTATTTTCCTCAATTTATTTGCAACAGATTTCTCAGCATGAAACGTATTTTGTTTACTATAAAGAGAGAACGGGGAATACCCCTAGTTGTTTTTGCTCAGTGCACCTGTTTAGATTGATCAATAGGGGAAGTGGGGGATTCCCCAAGAATGCTAAACTTAGTAACTGACTAAACTTGTTTCAGAGGGCCGGCGGAAGCAAATGGAAAGTGGTGCGAGCGGGCTAAGTCCATGAACCAGAACGCCGGAAATAATAGGTACAAGCTGAATTTTACAGAATAGTTCCTAATATTGTGAAGAGCAACATCTCAAAAGTCCCCAAGAATCCTCCGTGTGCTATTTGAGAATAAGGGGGTAAAGTTATACGGGGTATAAATTTTAAAAAAAATCAATTGAAGCTAAATCATGGGCTATCGTATTTCTTCTAGTCAAACTGAATAAGAAAATATATATTTTTGTCCTAACTTTTGAACTTAAGTTCAAGCATGCAGGCAAAATATTTTCAAGGGCACCGTGGGGTAACAATTTTTCCAAACGTACATTTACTATTTTACAAAACCTACGATTTAGATTTGTTTATTCAACTAAACAGTTGATATTGCTAAATTATCTTCTTGGTTTGGATATGTTTAGTGATATTAGTGCTAAATATTAATATCTCCCTCAAACCATACTATATTTTGTAAACAAATTTTCAAGCTACTTTTTGATATTTCTATTAATCCTGTCTAAAACATGTAGTTGTATTTGTATTTTTGACTATAACCTTTTGTAAGGTGACTGTCTAATAAACAATCTATCTTATTTAATTCCAAAGTACTCATACATAAAAAGAAAAAGTAAATTTTCGTGCCGAGCAAGCTCGTTGCGCGGAGTGCCCATCCTCTTTCCTTGTCGTTTAGTAGTAGGCCAGACCCCTCCGTATTATTTTTTGCGTGGGGTTCCGCCACTTGCCGTCCCGCACAGCACCTCCCGCACAGCGCTCTGTTACTTTCCAGTATTGAATAACACTGGTACCCAAATTTATACACCTGG
>JAMKCH010061524.1:0-37159 GCA_023653785.1 Ophioderma brevispina
GTCTTCTTTCAATGGCGTGGAATATTGGGATAAGGGGTAAAGTGTGGAATGTGCTCGACACATTTTGTAACAGGAAATTGAGTGTAAATGTTAAAATTTGGTGATATTATTTACTGACTTTTTTAGTGTTGAAGACGGAGTTAAACAAGGTTGTGTTTTGTCCCCAGTTTTGTTTTGCATTTACTTAATTAATTATCAACATGTTACATAATATAAACGTTTGTACATGTATTTTTGGTGTTATAGTAATTGGCCTTTTCTGGGCAGATGATGTGTCCTGATCGCCGACAATGAGCACGACCTCCAAATCATGCTTAATGTCGCGGGCGAATTTCTCCAGAAAATTGAGACTTGACTTCAACTATGAAAAATCGAATGTTGTTGTTATGGTAAACGCACTAATGAAAACAAAATCTGGCCATCTTGGTAACTCATGTATCAAAGAAGCCTGACAGTTTACACATATTTAGGTTATCACATTTCTCGTAATTTCTCCGACCACATACACGCTAACGAATTAATAAGGGGAACCGAACATTGTTTGGCTACATAAAATCAATTATTAATAACCAGGACGACTTTAATAGAGTTTTTGTTACTAACGGTTAATATTTTATGGAATCCCTGGCTCTTCCACTATTAATTATGGCCTCTTCTGTTTCTACATTTAGTGCGAGTTGACTATAAGAGACTCGAAAACATTCAGTTGTGCAGATGGCAAGGTCGATTCTGAAGGCACCCAGGAATGCCGTCAGTTTACTTTATTAGGTGAATTTAAGGTTGGGTGATATAGTATTGAAAAACACTCCAATAAGCATCATAAGGTAAGTAATTTTGATCGCTATTCGAATGGATTTCACATAGGTGGCCTAAACTCCTGTTCAATGCAATTGACCGCAAATTCAGGGCAATAGGCGTTCTAAAATGGAATTGGCTCCGAGTCCGGTTGAAGAGACCTTTCTGATTGTGGTATTGACCGCTTGTTTTCATCCCCCCATCTCTAAACTCCACATGGTTTTAAAAACCTTTTACAGAGCTACAAAATCGGCTAAGTACAATAATGATTGGTTTAATACAGCATGTAAAAAAAAACCTCCCTTCCATGATTACGTTAGTGTTAAACACCAGCCAGGTCTTGAGACATATCTTCTGGATAAAATGGACGTCTGGGTGCCATTTAAAATTAGAGCACGTTCAAACTCTTTTGCAACTTACGTAGAACATGTGTAATGGAGGGATAACAGCTCTGGTTTTTTGTGATTTATGTAATGATGAAGTGGAAGATGTTTCACATTTTATTTTAAATGTCGTTTCACTTGTGATATAAGAGCTGAAGTATTTTATTCCCGAGAACAAAGATTATGGAAATGGTCTTCCCTTTGTCTGGGATCTTTTCAATGTCAAGTACAACCAATACCAAACTATACTTATTCTTAGGATGTGATTGCACACACTTAATCCCTTCACTCTCTCCAAAATTTATTGGTATGCTGCCATGATTTGTTTGATCAACATGTACAACATATCTGAAAAGATCAGGGAAAGTACGGCAATCCTTGCTTTTTCACTTTTGCCAAATGTAGAAGTATTATTTTAACTCCATTGTTTTTTTACTTGTGATTCGTTTTTTGCATATGTAAATTTGTATTTGTATTAAGTACTGACGGCCTCCTTACTGCTCCCGGATCTGAGTTGTTCGGCTAAGTTGTTGCGCATATAACAACACACCTCCAATTTAATCGTGTTTTATCATGAAAACAACATTCATAGAATTCTCCTCCGGAGGCATGTTGCTCTCTTATTTTTCATCTGTTTTATATTTTTTTTACAGTATTTATTTGTCTTTGTTCATTTTGTATGGATGCAACCACACCGTTAGGTGGGTGCCGCTGTGTTAAAAGCTATTCCATAATAATAAATAAATACAAAAAAGTTTATTTATCAAACAATACTATATAGGCCTAAGACAATCCTATTGTTAAAACTTTACAATGGTGTGGTCTTTAAAGAATGCATCCTTCTCTATTTGATTTGGTTTTACTAAACAGGATATTTTAATTCTCCTCCCTCAACTACTGTGGACTTTGGTTTCCCCTCCTCAAATAATACACTTTGTAATTAAAACGAGACATTAAAAGGTTACATTTATAATATGTACATTTACCGTTTAAAACAAAGTATATGCTGGTTTTTAAAAAGTGTATTCACGGTTCCCCCGTTTTGTCTTTTTTTTTCAAAAATTGCTAGAAATATAACTTTTTTTACAACCTGTGGGTGACTATACAACGTTTGTATGATGGTCCACAGCTACACGTGAAAATTTGGGTCAGGAAGAAGATTGTAAAGTAACGTTTTTGAGTCTTGCTTTGTTTTTAAACAAGTCAAGAACCAAAATAACTTTGAAGCTGAGATTTCACGCCGTTATTTGACATTCCCTGTGCAATGGTATTGTATTTTACGGGTCCATTTAGTGTACGGTCTGCAGTTTGTATATATAAGTCCCAGCTGCCAGTCAACGCTTTGTTTTTTTTTTTACAGGTTTCTTTTAAACAGTGTGGCGGGGAGTTAACTTAAAACAAGGCAAGGCATCATTCCCTTTTGATTCGGTTGATGGCACCACCTCATTTGATTTACATTACACAAGTCCCAAAAACGTTTTAACTAAACTTTACTATTTGAGGGAAGTCGACACTGTTTGATTTACTTTCCCCCTCCCCCCCCTGAAATAGTAGCATTTGCAGTTTTTAAAAACGGGGCCACTACATCGTTGATTTACTTTACCCTCCCTGAAAGCAGTTGTTAAAGAAGCACCACCCCTCCTAAAATAGTAACCTCAACCCTATCTTTGTTATGCATCGTTTTAAACACGGGGTTTGCTATTTGAGGGAGGCAGACCCCATTTGATTTACTTTCCATACCGTCCCACCAAGTTTTAACCGGCGGTTTACTAAATTGAGGGAGGCCAACACGGTTTGATTTGATTTAAATCCCCCCTCTGAAATAGTCAATTTGCAAGTGAGTTAAAACGAGGCACCTCCTCCCTGAAATACTCTTTTTGATATGGTGTTGATAGCGCAACCCCATCATTTGATTTACTTTCACCCCACCCCATCCCACAAACGTTTTTTTAACTGCGGTTTACTATTTGAGGGAGGCAACACTGTTTGATTTAAATGCCCCTCCCGAAATAGTAAAATTTGGCAATTAAACGAGGCACACCTCCTAAAAATAGGAAAACTAACCCATATCTTTGTAGTGCCTCGGTTTTAAAATTCGATGTTTATTATTTGAGTGAGGCGACACCAACTCTCTAAAAAACGAAGGCAAACACTGTTGATTGGTTATTTGATTTCTCCAAACGAGGCACACCTGCCACAAATAGTAAACATCACCCCAAAAAATAGTAAAGTTGGCAGTTAAAATGAGGTAGCCCTCTATAAAAATAGTAAACCTCACCCCTATCTTTGCAGGCCTCGTTGTTAACTACAAGGTTTACTTTTTCAGCGAGGCCGCACACAACTGATTTGGTTTCCTTTCCCTGAATAGTAAAAAACTTTGCAGTTTAAAAAACGAGGCACCCCTCACACCAGATTTGATATCCCCCTTCTAAAAAAAGTATAAAATTTGCAATCTAACACACGGTTGTTTACTATAAACTTTACAAATTGTTGTGTGTGTGTGTGGGGGGGGGTGGGTCTTTCAAACGAGGCATTTGATCGGTTTTAATAATCTACCCTCACACAAGATTTGATATCCCCATTCTGAAAAACAGTATAAACTTTGGCAATCTAAACACACCGGTTTTTTAACTATAAACTTTACAAATTGTGTGTGTGTGTGTGGGGGGGGGGGTGAGTCTTTCAAAACGAGGCATTGGATTCGGTTAATAATTCTCCTTCCTCAACTACTAGTTGATTTGCTTTTCCACCTTCCTCAAACAGAAAAAATTTGTAAGTAATATGTGAGACATTACTACTATAGGCACCCGTTTAACTATATTAAACACACACTTTTCTAGGTCGCCTCATGGTTAAAATCAACGAAGTTTACTATCGGAGGGAGGGGGTGGTAGTTGTTAAAACGACTCTCTAAAACAAGCAATACTCTGTTTAATTTGATTTATTCCCCTTCTTGATATAGTAATCTTTGCAGTTAAAATACTGGCACTTCCACCCCCACAAACGTTTTTAACTTACTGGTTTATATTTGAGGATGCAACACTGTTTGATTTGAATTTTAACCCCTCCATGAAATAGTAAATTGCAGTTAAAATGAGGCACCCTCTCCCACAAATAGTAAACATCAACCACCTGAAAAGTGCCTCATATTAAATACGGGGATTTACTATTTGAGTGAGGCAACCCCCTCATTTGATTTACTTTTCATTCAGTCCCAAAAAACGTTTTAACTGCATTGGTGGTTTTTACTATTTGAGGGAGGCAGTACTCTTTGATTTGATTTCACCTTTCCTGAGATATAACAACTTTGCAGTTAAAACGAGGCACCCCTCATTTGATTATTTTACCCCTCCCTGAAATGCCGTTAAAACGAAGCACACCCTCCTAAATAGTAAACCTCACCCCTATCTTTGTTAAGCCTCGTTTTAAACACGGGTTTTGCTATTTGAGTGAGGCGGGACCCCCATTTGATTTACTTTCCATCCGTCCCACAAAGTTTACACGGGGGTTTACTATTTGAAGGAGACAACACTGTTTGATTTAAATGCCCCCTCACTGAATTAGTAAACTTAGCAATTTAAAACGCGGCACCTCCTCCCTGAAATACTCTTTGTGATTGGTTAAATTGTTTAGATCTTAGTAATTGGAATCGTGCTGGAGGTTGTTCACTCCTTATTTGCAAAACAAAAAAAAAAAAAACACTGTTTATCTTTAAATTACTTTGAATAAAGAGAAAACATTTTATTGTTCCAACCACCTTAGCCCTTGTTGCTTTCAATTTCAAGTGCTCTTGCAAATTTTAGGGAGTTTGTTTGGTGAAGGTTTAAGTGTAGGGATGAAGTGTTACGCCATGACATGAATAGAGTCTATGTTTCCTTTTAAGGAGTAGGGGGCAGTGCCTGCATAAAACACTGGTCAGAAATGAGGTATTGTGATGTGCGGTAGACTGGTTTCTTTGAGATTGGTAGTAGCATATGAATATTTCATTTAAATCTTTAACAAGTTAAAAAGATTTGGCTTAGGGCCTCCTATTAGTACATTGTTATTAAAAACTAACAAATATTTTTAATTATCCTCCTAAACTTACTGTGTGATTTGGTTTTCCCCTCCCTCAAGTAATAAATTTTGCATCCCTCTTATTGATTTGGTTTAATAAACAAATATTTTAATATCCACCCTAAACTACTCTGTGATTTGGTTTACCCTACCTCAAATAATAAAACTTTGTTAATAAAACGAGACATCACTCTCAAACAAACAGATTAACTAGCAAGTTTACCAAAGCGTGGGGAGAATTCTCCACCATCACCTTAACTGTGTGCTTTGGCACCCTCCCACAAATAATAAACACCACCCCCTGGAGTTTGCAGTTAATAATTTGATAGACTCTTTATCACTTCAGTTGTGAGTGATAGACTATCAGTTATATCAATCTATACTATATTCATCCCTTGTTTTACTCTGTGACACTATCAAACTATCGATAGACTCTATCAAAACTTATCTTGATTAGAGTTAGACTAATAAATTTGATAGGATATCATTGCCACTACAGGTGTGAATGATAGACTATCAGTCTATCTATCATCATTCAGATATATCACCCTTGTTATACTCTGTGACACTAATCCAAAACAACTATATTGTATAGAATATCAAAACTATCTGAAGAGGGGACTATCATGATTAGATCACGGAGACTCTACAAATGATATTTCAATGATAGATGATAGTTATGCAGGCTATTTTTAAAAAGAGACCCAGTTTGATAGACTAATCAAAATATCAGATTTTAGACTATCATGATATATCAAAGGGGAGACTATCATGATATTTTGAATGTATATCATGATAGATGATAGTTATGAATTGATAGTTAATTAATATAAAAAGGACCAACCTGCACCTTAGTGCAACAAAATTAAGTGTGTCATATAAAAAAACAATAGGTGCCTACGTGCGATAATTAGATATTGAAATAACAGAAATACAACAGGACAATTGGTTAATTCAGGGGTAATTTGATGTAATGTCTTGAAACAAAGTAATCCACGTGCGCGAGTGATTGTTGGCCCCAATAACACGTTGGTGAGCATTAGTGGTACCCCGCTTGTCGACCCAGTTAGACTTCTCTTTCTGCTCTAAGTTTACGTACTGCTAGAGGTTTTAGTGAAGTATGTGAGTAGTAGACCATTGCATGCATCGCATGACGCATCTTTTAAATTTAAATGGAACAGTTGTGGGGATTTCCGAAGGAATGAGTAACCATGTTTACGCCGACTTTGGCATGCGAAAAAAAAGAGGAGAATTAAGAAATGAAAAAGCTTGGAAAACCTTACTTAAGTTGTGAAATTCATCACGGATGTGGCAAAGTCATCTTGGGATTTTAACATTTTGGGAGTTGTAACTTGGGGAGGAAAATGAAATCGGGAGTAGTGATATTTCGTGCATTTTTCTACGTCCAGCTGCACGCGTTTAGCTCAGCAAAATGTAATTTTATGCCATCCGAAACTGCAAAGAGCTGTCCTGGAAAGCCCATAACGAAACTCAAATGCGACCAATGGAAGATGGCAATTATAAACTTAGTAAACTGTGTGACTTTTATAGACTATATCCGATGACATATTAATCACAACTGAAACTTTCATCAGGGGGCATGTAACACGCCACCCAATGAGTTGTGTTCGCGCGATCGCTGGGCCAAGCCCGGGCTGGCCGTGGACATTGGGATTACTTTTACCATCGTCGCAAAGTCTCGAGTTTGTAAGGCGGCGCCATACGTACTGCGCATGTGCAGGGAATTCACAATCGAATTCAATTCGCAGTTACCGCGGAAATTTGTAACCAGTTTTGTAACACCAATGAGGTGATGTGTATCTTCCCAAAACTTTGAAATACTTATTCTCTGGAATGGAAAATCGTATGGATTTCTATCAACAAAACAGGATTTTTTAAAGGTAAGTTATTATGTTGCTCTAAACAATGGGGTTCTTTTTTATTTAATTTGGGAAAAAATGTATTTTTTGTTATAGCTCACTAGAATGCTCGAAACACGTCGTAGCCCGTACACGACCACCCCATATCCTGGTAACTGAAAAGTTGTCTGAATTTAGGCAAAAAAAAACAAAGGTCTGAATCTGGAAAGGCTGTATGAATTGTAACAAAGAATAATGCGGGTCGAAAGTACGAGTGCTGATGATATGTGCATATTAAATTAAGCTTAAATTCAGACCTACATTCAGACACTTTGCCCACCCAAAGTTAATTGCTTTGCCACCCAGAACAAAATCAATAAATTACAAAGAGCCAATGATAAACAACATTAAGTGCTGCCTACTGATATTACACAAACCTCAAGTATTGTAATCTACTTGTCCTATTGTGCCAAACCCCAAATCTATAATCCTGTTGAGTCAGTTGATTGCTTTTCATACAATGCAGATTTTGGGTGCAAGTGCCTGAATTGGTGTCTGAATTTTGTCTGAAATTGTAAGAGTAACAATAGATAATTCCTCATTGTTGTGAGTGACTAAAATTCAGACCATTTGCCCAAATTCAGACGTTTTCAGTTACCAGTGTATGGAGTGTCTAGTCAGAGCAACCTCGGACTAAGCTTTGAACTGAAGGAGAAGTCTGTAGAATTCTCAAGTTACTTTTTCCAACTGAAGAATTGACAGAAAAGGAAGAAAACGGCAGTGTTCAAAGATATGACTCTCCATTCAGTTACGTGTTGTAGTAAGTGTCCGAACGGACAGTAACAACTATATCCGATTTTGTCCGTATTAGGTCGCTTCTGGCCTTTTCCTTTGCAGGATATAAAAAAAAAAAAAAAAAAAAATTTGTAACCAGTTTTTAACACATGAGGTGATGTGTATCTTCCCAAACTTTGAAATACCTTATCTCTGGAATGGAAAATCGTATGGATTTCTATCAACAACAGGATTTGAAGGTAAGTTATGCTCTACACAATGGGGTTATTTTTATTTAATTTGGGAAAAAATGTATTTTTTTTATAGATCACTAGAATAGCTCGAACACGTCGTAGCCCGTACACGACCACCCAATATGGAGTGTCTAGTCAGAGCAACCTCGGACTAAGCTTTGAACTGAAGGAGAAGTCTGTAGAATTCTCAAGTTACTTTTTCCAACTGAAGAATTGACAGAAAAGGAAGAAAACGGCAGTGTTCAAAGATATGACTCTCCATTCAGTTACGTGTTGTAGTAAGTGTCCGAACGGACAGTAACAACTATATCCGATTTTGTCCGTATTAGGTCGCTTCTGGCCTTTTCCTTTGCAGGATATGTTAGGGACTTAGGGTACCTGTACTTGTTACACACATGCAATTTAAATCTGATTTTTGATGATTTTTTTTAAATTTCGGATTTAGCAAATCACTGATAGTGCCTTTAAAAATCAAGAAATAAGTGAGTTTTAGGCCTATATCATGTTGTGTAAAAAAAAGCCTGACCAAAAGCGCACAAGTAGCTCGTTCCGTAGCGTTACACGTCGTCCGTACCTACCTCCTACAACAAAGATAGTAGGGGCTATCGTAGCGGAAAAAGCCAGAGCAACCTCGGGCTAGCGCACAAGATGTTGTGTGTATTGATCAGCCAACATTGGCGATGGGATTGATTGGGATGGGAGTATGATGTCATCGGATTACCCGCAGGCAACAAAAGAAGACTACTTGATTGACAAGATTACATGTACCTGGTCGGCCCCTAGCCGCTTGTCTCTATCACGTGAATGTCGTGATAAAAGACACTCCGGGAAGACACTATCAATCACAGTGACTGCCCAATAGCTTAATTTTAACGAAGTGTTTCTAGCCGATACGTCTACCTAACCCCAGGTTCGGTAGCCGTATACGTTAAAATAGCCCGGGAGTGTTTCGTAGCCGTACGCACCACCCTTAAGACAATCGCTACAAATACAAAAACAGCAATTTTCAAGAAAGCTCAAGCCGGGGAATGAGGTTATTTGTTCTTGGGCAATTAAAACATTCAAAAATGATCAAGTTTTTTCTCTTCTAATGAAAAAACAAAATGCATGGTGTATTTTGACAACGAACACGACAAAACAGATTAAAAAATGAAATTGTTTAAATACTTTTACCCTACTCTTGGTCCAAAAAGACTGAAGACTTTGCACTGTATTTTGATCAATATAAACAATTCTTGCTTTGAAGTGCATGGTATCGCTCAACCACGGCACAAGACCGTCACACCAAGACCTGGTGGAGTTACTATTTGCAATCAAACATAATCAATTAGTTGGAGCGATGGGTGAGCTTGCTTCGTGCAAGCTTACCTAATTTTTGAAGTTATAATTCTTACAATATTCAAGATTAGACTAAATTGATTCAGGTGATTTAATTCAAATTGAAATTTTTAAAATTTGGGAACATCTCGGTACAATGTCGGAATTACTCCTACCTGTAAAACTACCAATTGGGGCGGAGCATCGAAGAAGAAACAAAAAACACTAGAGAAGATATTATAATAGATTTACACAAGCGCATATGTCTGTATGGATCCACGGCAAACCATAACTCGCTCTTCAAGAATTTAGTAATCAGCAAATATATATCGATGATCGATGATATTAGAGTCCCATAACATTCCTCAGTTTTAAAGGAAAATAATGCTCCATGATATCGAATATGTGGAAAATTTTGGTATGATGGAAAGCTAAGTAACGTAGATTACATATAAATCAATAAGTTTGAAACTTGGTGTTCCACATTTGTGAGTGATTTTGCCCCTTTTTAATTTTCCGCCCAATAGCTACTCGAAAACTATCGAACAAATCCACGATCCGGCAGCGGCAGCAGAATGGTGGACGTCAAAGTGATGACCATTCATATTTAACGTCTTGTGACATCAAGACTTCGCGTGTTGCAGACTCTAAACTAACTTAAAACAACCTGAATGAAACGAAAATACGATGTTCATTCTGTAACTAATTTTTCTAAGTGTTATTATTACTTTCATAATCCATCAGTTACAGTGTCAGCAATACCATTCGACCAGTCTAACCGATGTTTTGGTCATTCACTTGTGACGTCACCGAGTAGAGCAAAATGGGCGCTTGTTGATCAATTAGCCGTGGCGAAAAATCCGCGGGGCCGGGGTGTTTCTCCTTCGTATGTCAAAAAGCAAAAATTAAAATGGCCCTCTCGTTTGTTAATTTTACATCAATTGTATTATTTTTCGGGAAATTTGTATGTGAGGTACATGATATGTTATGAAGTAAGTCACCTGAGCTTTGAACAAAACTTGACATATTCCTTTAATTTCTTTAAAGTTAAAGGGTGAGAGTCGAAATTTTTTTTTAGATACGGCAATTTCCTCTCAAGGCTTGTCACGGATCGAGTGTAGACAGACCACATAACGAGAACTTTTCGAAGGTTTAGTGAACAACAAGTACAAGAAAACCGCAAACTTGTTTAACCTTGCCTGCTATCGTAATCTCCCCCATAGAAAACCAATGCATGATTTGACTGGGGTTCTGTCGTGCAACGGACAGAAATTTTTAAAAATCCATTGCATTAGTACTCTAAACGCGTATTCGTTGTTTATTCACGTCAGTGTGATCTAATTACATTGGTAAACATTCTCTTTGATGGCCTAAAAATCAGGGATTTTGACAAAAGGGGGTCGCTTCTTTTCTGGAAATCTCCTCCTGTCTCTTTAATGATTCCTAAATGTGCTTATGTTGTGTTTCTTCACATTTTGTGTTGAATGTTCCTGGCCGTGAAAGTCCTGCGCCGAGTGGGGTGGGGGGTCGACGCCCAACAATGCGGCCATCGTGCTTGGGAGGTTCAGCGTTGTGTGGGGGGGAAGGTTATGAGTGATTATCCATTGTTTTTAGAAATATGCAAATATGTGCCAAGTACAATGTAATCCTCTTGTTCTTCCGTTTTCAAGGCATAATACAAACTTGTCACACAATGAAAAAACGCTATAGGCCCTAGAGTGCCATATAGTTTTCCTTTTTTCTTTCGTTATTTGGAGTATGTTGAATTGGTTTTCCAAATTTTGAGACTCACTTCGTGTCAAGAAAAGTACTCCGCCGCCGCTGCATAGAGCAGAGCTAAATCTAAAATCTTAAATTTTAAAAGCTATTGAGCAGGGAAGCCGATCAAGAGAGGGTTAAACTATTTTGGGGGCCTAAAAAAGTATAAAAAAATCGCCGCCGCATCTTGGTTAGGACTAAATCTAATTTAATGCTCGAGGTGGACGCTGAAACATTAAACTATTTTTGGTTGGCCTCAGTTATTAAAACTCATTTTGTTGTGTGTGAAACTGTTCGATTTGATGTCATTTAATTGTGAAAATTCTGACCAAAAAAAAAAAAAAATCAGACTTGTTGTACTACTTAGTGGTCCGGTATCCTTTTCTCATTCGCAAAACACCGGGTCATTCTAAGAAGCAACAACCTTTTTTTTATTTATTTATTACTAGCGGAGGGCCCGCGCTTATCGCGGGCCCCCGCTAGCTGAGTGAACGGGAGTGATCACTGAATCTGAAGCGATCACTGAAGGATAAAAGTCCCGTCTGTCCCGTATTTCACCTTTACAATTCAGCTCGTAGTAATTACACCCTCATTTGGGTAAATTGACCCCGGGCGCGGGTCCTAGGGGGCCGGGGTGCTATGGGCCCTAAAACATAAAGTTCAGCCCTTTCGTAGGAAAGTGAGGATGAGGAGAGTGAGTGAGTGAGTGAGTGAGTGAGTGAGTGAGTGAGTGGATTGAGTGAGTGAGTGCGTGAGTGCGTGAGTGAGAGAGAGAGAGAGTGGGGTGAGAGAGCGAGAGAGAGGGAGAAAGAGAGCACATTGGCAGATACAGGGGCCCATTTCCCCCTCCTGCGGCAATGACACCTACTTACGTTGAAAAATACTCTGTAACCAACGAAATTTCCATTTTTACGCGCTAAACGGGCGTTACTAATTTAGTGCTTTGATGGCCTCTCTTGGTTTTAAATTTGCACAAACACAATTAGATATTGTTTTATGAAACGGATCGTCATGAATTATGAAGTGTACTACTTACCAATTTCAACATCGTTCTCATCAAATATGCGATACATGAAGAAAATGGGGTTTTTGGAAGTTGTGAACCTTGCAAGGTTCCCCTTCGTACCCCCCCCGAGCACGTTCGCTTTCAGATATGAACTCTCCATGAACACTTATCTAATGTACTTGATTTGAAACAACACGAAGCTCATATTTTACTTTTGTAAAAAACCGTTTTATCAAATCATAACCTCTATTCACATTAATGAAAGTGAAACCAATTTATGCCAATTTATATTGGTTCTATCAATTGTTTCCTGAAGAGAGATGTGTGTGGAAGTGAACACTGCAAGGGTTCCGTCGCCTTTGCGGTTAGTGGGTGGACCCTCCCCTCCCCACGCTCACCGCACCTGGGCTGTCTCCATAAACACTCTACATAATGAAAGATTTCAATCAAAAACACCTTGATATGACTACATGAAGCTCCCACACGCCCCGCGGTCGCTTCATTGGGGCACTTGCAGCCACTGTGTAACTTCAGTTCAACCACCCCCCTCCGTTATAGGGTTCTGGAATACAAGTTGGTAAAGGGGGCGCCGTACCTCAAGATTTCCCCCCGGGCCCCGCAATTGCTTTCTTTCTCCTCGGCGCCCAGTATAACCCGCACCCTCAATTCTCAAGGTTTGTTTTTTTTTTTTTTTTGTTTTGTTGTTTTTTTCTTTTAAAAACCTGGATACGAATGAATGGATTCCCCCCTTGCAGCTTGATTTTCATTAGCCCAAAGATGCCATGGCAAAACAGAATATACTGCTGGGCCGAAGGCGTTTACGAATATATCGGTTATATGCTTAATTAGATGAGTGAGAATATTTGATTGGGCTTCCGTTTGATTTGGGTAAAGGGCCAAGCTACTTTGTCATCTGCACAACACCCCCTGTCCCGTTTCCTCCTCCCTCCATCCCCTTTGAATTTTAGTGCTCCACAGTTTCCCCTTTTATGAAAGTCCATGCACCAATATTAGTCGAGATAAAGATGGCACATACCCAAAAAATTGCAAACAGAAGTCTATTTTGGCATTTTTCTGGTAGTTTTAAGGTCAGCTTAACAATAGTCCCAGAAAGTGTTCAACTATGACATAAACAAAATGGCCGCCCTCCGCCATTTTGAAAACATAAATCCCCTCCCATACTCTGGCAATAACTGAGCTAAAAGGACAAACACGATGTCATTTTCTACTATCTTCTAACATATCAAATCATCAAAATTTAGTTTTACGAAAGATAAATATCATCTTGACTTCCATATGGCCCGCCATCCACCGGATGTTGAAAGTACAAAGTCTTGTATCTGATCTCTGGTACCGATGGGCCAAAATGACCACACAGATTTCATTTCCTACTAATTGTAACATTACAAATCCATTAAAGGTTTTATGAGTTGAGATATCATATTGACCACTAAATCCAATATGGCTGCCATTTTTTTTTTTTTAAAAATTCAACTTGCCTTTTGTTATTTCTGGTTACCACAGGGCGCAAAATGCCAAATCCAGTCAATGGTGTTTATTAATTGTAGCAGAAGAAATCAATTAGATGGTTGTTGTAAATTTGAGAGCACCCTGATGTCTTAAAAATGGCCACTGTCTGTCATAAATCCTCCTATTTAGCCTCAGGCGATAAATGACAAATGAGGTGCTATTTCTATTAATTTCGGTTCAATAATACCGTATCATCCGTGGACTGAGTGTCAACCCCCATATTCTTTAAGTTCTCCATTGAGTGCTGTAGCATCATTTGTTTCAGCACTATACCCGATGGCCTCGTCTACAATGTCATGGTTTATTTCGTCCATGTCGCTATGGTGCTAGGACCTCTCTCATGCGGACACTCAGTTTCTTTACAACCGCATTAGCAAATGAGAAAAGAAGAAAAAAAACAAGTATTTCGAATAAAACGATTTTTAGAGTGGGCATTTTGTCCAAAAAAAAAAAGCCGAAATTGGAGTCATATTGATTTATGATCACTATAAATCCTACACATTATGTTCTTTGTACAGTGTAATTGTGAAAATCCTGACAGAAAGTAACAATTTCACATTATTCAGATCATCAATCACCCAAAATGGGGGGCCAAAACACTTGTTAGTATGAATGTTCCGAGCTGTTGTGAACCTTTTTTTTTGGAAGGCGCCCTGAACATGATTCCAAAGATTATGATTGGCTGATCATGAACAAGGGACACAATTGGTTGCAGCCTTCAATCACATTAGGATCTTTTTGGTAGTACAAAATACTCTGGACCAAGCTCGTAACACAGGGTTAACCATGGATGATTTGAGAACCAAATTTTTTTTTTGCCAACTCCAAATATTCAAAGGATTGATATCAACACATTTTCTCTGTGTCTGTCAGACCAAAAGTAAAGGTCATACAGCCCCCCTTCTGGCATTTGCAGAGTAGTATCAACAGATCTGTCTTTTTCCAATTTGGGTTGTTGACCTAATTTATGCCATAGTCAAAACTGCTGTTTTGCTATATCAACATCTACATTTCTCCTTTTTTATTAATACCTGCAAAATATGGTCGCATTTGATAATGTCTACCTATTTGCAATTCCTGTGTTACAACATTCATGTGTGCTGTCTTTGTGTTCGGTTCACCAGTGGTTATCCATGGAAAATAATGGACGCTTTGGCCATATGTCAACTCCTTCAACTGTGGAAAAAAAGGGAAAAGATGCATAATAATCATCAGCATTGCAACTCTAGTTGCTTCCCTCTGCTCATTTCAAGCGATGTAAAAGATAACCTCCATCAACAACATTTTTAGCTTCCATGAGAGAGAGAAGCTAATCTAATCGTACCGATTCGGGAGATCGTGCGAAAAAGTCTAGCCTATTCTCCTTTTCCCTTGCTTAGCATATTTGTTCAAAATTTGGTCGGGTGAAAGTGTGGAGTGATTTCAATGAATGAATTTCATCAGCAAAATCGGCCTAGAAGTGTGTTAATTTCCCGTTTTTTGTGTTTGTCGCCTGTGTAACCCCGTGACTCCAATATATCAGAGTTCGGCAATTACTCACGTATGTGTTTGTTGTTGTAATAGCGAACGCGGTCCGTCGAAAGCGCGATTTGTAATAGCGAAAACCTAGCTAAAATGTACACTCAAATAAACACGAGCAACAGAATCAAGAATCAGCACTGATTGGCACGGTTGGATGTGGTGTAGACGTTTACGGGACAATTACATGCGTTTCAAGAAGTATGTGCATTCGTATCCGTTGAAGTTGCAGCAGGTTTTGTTTGTAAAAATATCGTCCAATAAAATATTCATTATAGGGTGTATACCAAGTTGTGTTAGGGGAGCTAAGTTGATTTATAAGTGGGGCTGGCATATATTTAGGTTTTATTTCGGGGTTGTGCTATGTTTTGTATTAATGTTAGTTGTATGTTTATTTTATAATCGATTTAGTGTTATGATATGATTATTATTTGTGAAAGTGTTTGGGCTCATTTTATTCGGAGGGGGAGTTTGTGCGATTGTCTTCTTGTATTGTAATGGTGTGTGTTTACGGCCCTCTCAGGCTGTTAGCAGCGACGTCACATGACCCGGTGCATGGTGTCGCACCTCTTTACATCCTCGAGTTTGTAAAGGTGGGGGTTACGAATGATGTGAAGAATATACCATTTAATTCAAAGGGACCTGGAGGGATTGCCGGGTTCCCAGTGCGCTTGTTTGTCATAAGAGTTTCTTTTTGGACTTGTGTATATTTGTAGTTTTTTATTGTAAAGCTATTGTTTAATAAAGTTATTTAGTTTTATTTGACGTTTAAATGATTTAGTTGTCATTGTATTTGTATGATGTGTTCGAAGTAAATCGACCTCTGGATGTTGCCATGCGAACATACTGCAGCTCGTCGACTGTTTCGTTGTGGTAAGGCCCACCACTGGCGACCCTCTGCAAACAATGACCGGTTACGCAGTTGATAATTGGGGTATGGAACACCTTTTGACGTATTGAAACTCCGTCAAGTCCACGCTGCGGTAAAAAATCTTTTTAAACATGTAATATACGTTCAAACTCAAATTTGACTCAAAACGCGTCATCAAAATCATCTCTTTCAGATTATGTTTGTACAAAAAGACCATCGCGTTAGAGAAGGATCTAATGATAAGATCCCCTTTCTCGGAGGAAGCCTGAATTAAGGCACGGTCCCAAACACCCTTCCGCCGGCTAAATGGTTGGATTTCATGGAATGCAGGTATGAGTGAGTATGCAAGTTTGCAGTAGTAATGGGCAAAGAGGATTACGCCATTTCCTTTTTACCTGCACGGCGTTACAATCAAATCAGATCTGATGAATATCGGAAACTTGAGAGAAGACTATCAGATAGTGGTTTAGGGGGTGTCTGGAGCTCATTGATTGCAGGGGACTAAAGACAATATAAAATTGCCTATACTAGGGTGGCTTGAATGACAGAACAGACCAGGCCGGTTCACATCTTGAGATGTTTGATTACCTTTGTAAATCATTTTTAAAAACGTGCTGGTCGGTCAGCATCCATTTTGAACTCAAGGAGTTCTAGTTCATTATGTCTATGAATGTTGATATTGTATATATTTGCTGTTTGTTTCTTTTGTTGTTTGTATGTTCATGTATGGACGCACCATTGGGTAGACGTGTGCCGCTGTTTCCCAAAAGTGTATGTCCAAAAAAATAAATAAATAAATACATATTCATTAAAGGACACGGAGTGCGATGCCTCAGTTAGTGTTGTTTGTTATGAGAAATTGACCTCTCCCAGCAGCAACCATTGTGCTCAAAGGGTTTTTTTTGGTGTGGTGGCATAGAGCGTTGAAATGGGTAGGATAATACAGGAAGCGGCTGCTCAAATTGAGTTCAAAGACATTAATTTTGATCAAGTCAGTACTCGTATCGCCTTGATTAACATCGCGATGCTTTTTTTTAAATGTCAAATGCTCCATTTTTTAAATTGGTTGAGGTGAACCCCGTTATCTGTAGGGTTTTATTTTAACGCCAACTAATGTTAATGTACTAACATAACTGCAGACTGTGGTTTATATGGAACGGACAAGGGGTGATCATTGTTAATTGAACAAAAGGAAAGCCACACCTTCCCTGTTCCACCAAAAGGCGTCGAATAAAAACTGGTCCACGATCGAGGGTCTAGCAATGTCGTTCCTATATTAACTTTATTTAAAACTACTATGGGGTTATTTTACGCAAAATTGAGTTGCAAGATTAAATATTTTTGTTTCTTGCGTCATCTCTTACTAAAATAGAAAACCCATAGGCGTACACCCCTTTTATCTAATGTAGTTATCCTGTCAATTACCGGCAGGTTGCTAATTTGCAGTATACTCTTGTTGCTATACCCACCATAGATGCATGAGTGAGTGATTGAGAAGGTCATTACAATATCATGTGACCTCATTTAATAAGAAAAATACGTACGAAATCCTGGCGCGACCTCGGTCAAGGTTAGTTTAATCCAATAGCCCTAAATATTGTTCCTTCCAGTCATGGGTCTTGTCGTTGCGAGTTGCTGCTGTGGAAGGAAATACACCAAAATGGGGCTCATTTTAAACATGAAAAAGTTTGATCAACATCACACGACCTCATTGGATAATAATCATATGGGCTTTTTGCCCTTGGCGTTACCGGCGAATGAGAACGTGATCAATGTTGGGCCACTCCCCTTGCCATGCTTGGCACATGTGACTACAATAGGCCACCACTAATTACCTAACAGCCCCGTGGACCGTGGATAGACACACGTAAGGCAGAGACCAGGCTTTGGAAAATATTGAGATACGGCCATACTGCAAGTCCGCAACACATTTCATACTGTGTCTATTAGGAGGAAACAGAAAATGCTTTGTGCTAAAAATATTGCAGCATAATGTAGCTACGGCTCAGAAAAAATCACGACGCAACATAGCGTAATCTTCTCTCAAAGCCGTGGATGTATTGTAGGATTTCCTGAGTACGTCCCCTGGGGATTCCCCGTTTTTTTACAAGGGGAATGAACGTTTGCCAGGTAGTCAATATTTTCCACCCGTCGTAATATAAGTAACGACCAACAAACTGAAAATGCCCTTGTTCATAGGCCCCCTATGTAAGTTTATCCGGAGCTCTTATGAGGGGTTAGAAAATGGGCCAGTGGTTAGCGCGCAAGTGTCACAAAGCCCACGGCCACCGCATCCACAGTTTGATAAATATGCGGACGGAGGGGAAGCATTGTACTAAGTTCCACCGAGAGCTTGATAAAGAAATGTGAGCTAGCGGAAAGATCTCACAAGCTGTTATGGACATTAAGATTGTTAGCCTACGTTGAGGTGGAAATACGAACAGAAAGATATTAAGTGTTGAATGCGATCTCCACATTCCGTTAGAATGATGTTCGACAGGGAATTCCCTGCATGGACGTATTTAATCTTGTACATGCATCTCCTGCGTGAACGTAATTTAATCTGTATTGGAAAGTACGAAACCCGACTCAGTCGTGTTTAAAACATTGCAACTGGAATAGGAACAATGAAAACTTAGGCCTCTATAGGGTCTGACCTTGTGATTTGATTTTGTAATTTGCCATTAGTCTGTTCTGACAAGACTGAATCAAACTGAGGACGGAAATGTTTTTACTTAGCATTTTTTCCTCTGATGATGTCAGAGAGCGAAAATGTTTTCTTGAAGAAATGATGAACAAATAAAAAAGGGGGAGGAAATGAAATTTTTAGCATGCAGCAGGAGGCAACGCGAATGTTTTAGTAACGCGCGCGGGGGCAATTAAATCATGATGGTTTTAGGGAAAACATTAAGGGCTACATGAGTGGTAAAGAACAGTCCATATGAACATTTTTGTTAGGAACCATAAAGCCTGATGTACGAGTCTGTGTGTCTGTGCGTCTGTAGTAAAAATGTTTAACACCCAAACACACTTGCGCGCTTGCCGACCATGCCTACTAGTAAGGATTTTTTTTCGTCATTTGTACGGGAAATGATACGAAATACGGACGTACGTTTTCCCGCAAAACATACGGAAACTAGTCGCATTACTAAAATAAAAAGAAAGTGTATAAGAGACAAAAAATAATTACAGAACAGTAAGTTAAAGGAAGAGGGCAATCTTCCAAAATGAAATAAAAGGGACATGGATTTGGAAAGATTTGCATGTTCTAAAGAATGTTAAAAGAGTTCCGACATCGTTTTTTCTCCGACTTTCGGATCGTCACCTCAATCAATTTTGATTAAACTATTAAGCTGTATGACAAAATCCTCTGAAGCTTTTTGATTACAACTAATTTAAAACTTTGCAATGGTGCAAAGGTATACACTGTTGCTCATATTCAAAGTTTGAATATTTTTGTTTGGTTTTTATAAAGTTTTCAAGCTTTGAAAGTTTAGCCTGTTATAGTTTAACACAAAAAAAAAAAAAACCCATATGGACTTAGTTCTGCAGGAACAGTCCTTAAATGGGGCTGTCAGACGACGGAGCTCTGTCCATTTTTTTTTCTGGAAAAGCTGTATTTGTAAAGATCTATCTCCAGATGCAGAGGTCATTTGTACATTGGTAGCCGTAGTTTTCAAGTTATGAGCCTTTAAAGTTTAGGTACTTTTTCATTGAAAATTTTCATGTCTAAAAAAAACATCTTTGTGCCCGCCCCAAATTCGCCTTTCACTGCACTACATTCACATAACAGCCGTAAAGGGAACCTTTAGGCCAAAAATTGACAAATTCGAAAGAATATGTTTTGGGGCCAAAATACTGGGGTTTGTTTATGGAATACGGAAAGTTGGTATTCCAAAGTGTGATGTTGCCACTGTTCCACCTAGGCCTACATGCACACATTTTGATGTCGCCACTTGCATTTATGGTCATTGTATGGGCCCCCCCCCCGTTACCCTTCTCACGAGTGGGAGTCAAAAGTCATATAGAAGTCCTTAGAGGGTCATTTCCCAAAAATGGTAAGAAAGAAATACGAAATACCTGGATATTCACATGGCAATGATTGTCCATTGTCACTTGCTCAATTGCCCTTGGGTAAATTGTCCACATGTTGGTGACCTTGTGTGATATTAAATGATCAGATTATAAAATTATAAAATGCTTGGTGTATCAGGCACATATGGCGATCGAATTTTCAAGACACTCTGTACATTGAGCCCTTGGGTGTGTCCCAAAATGTTGGATGAACCTCATGTGGACCTTTTGTGACCAGAATTATAACAGGCTCTTAATTGCTTGGCGTATCAACATACGTAAAACGATTTTCATAAAACTTAGTTGCAATGCCTCGTGGGGAAATGTCCACATGTTGATGATGTCGTATGACCTTTTGACCTTGTTGTGACCTTAAAAATGGTCAGAATTCTAAAATTGCTGGGTAGTCCACATATGCTGATCGATTTCTATGCAACTTAGATAAAATGGCCTTGCATAGTGGCCGCATGTGGGTGGTATATGACCTTTTTTGACCTCGTGTGACCTTAAAATGGTCCAGCAGAAGTATAACATTGCTTGGAGCATCCACATATCATCAGCGTCCGGTGGCCAATGTGACCTTTTGCACCTGTGTGAACCTTAAAATGGTCAGAATTGTAACCCTGTTGGGCATCCACATAGTCAATCGATTTCCTTACAATTAATACATGGGCCGTTGGGTAGTATCCCTCATGTTCTTGACTCATGTGACTTGTGGACCTTGACCACTTGCTGTTGGAATGGATGGGCAATGACACTCGGGAGGGGTAACATTCAGTGCCGACACTTTTGAAGGTCAGTTTCAAGGACATGTGGTGTAATCCAAAGTCAAATAATCAATACAAATAGTTGTATGGTCAAGAAACTTGGTGTAGTAAACATGGTTCTAAAATTTGAAGGTCATAACCAACATGTAATAGCCCAAAACCAGGCGACATAGTGGTTCAAGGACCCGCCTTGTTTAAACAGTTCAGACCGAGAAAAGTTTACACATAAGTAGTGATTTGACTTGGATGACCCCGATGACCTTCAAAGTTTTTGGCACTGAATATGCTGACCACACCCAACTAAGTTTAACCATCCTACCACCTACGTAGTGCTTTGACCTTGAATGACCCAGAACTTGACCTTTAAATGACCGTCAAATTTTCACCATCTGAATGTTGAACCCCACCCACAAAGTTTCATAGCCTACCACAAGTGACAAGGGCTATAGTAATTTAAATCCATTTAACATTGAATGACCCCGCATGACCTTGTGAAATGACCTTTCAAAATTTTTCAGCACTGAATGTCACCTACAATCACCACATTTATCATCCTACCACATTGACAAGGGGGGGGGTTATAGCAGTATTATCCCTTTGACCTTGATTGACCCCACATGACCTTCAAAGGACCGTCAAATTTTCGCACTGAATGTTGACCACACACACCAGTTCATCATCCAGCCACCAATTGCCAACAAGGCTATAGCCTATTGCCTACCATTTTGACCACATTTGACCTTTGACCCATGCCACATGCCCACACCTTGGAAACTAATACACCATGCTCCTTGGTTGAATCTATGGTGCAAAGATGGACACCCATACTTGTTTAGATCAAACGATATCATGCTTACAAGGCTTTATAACTAGATATCCTATTCTGACCAAATTTTACTCTATTTGTCTGACCATATTTGACCTTGGACCTATGTCACCATGACCAACTTTACATCCAGGCCCATGCCCACTTGGATCTCTAAGTTGCAAGATGGACAACCCACATTGCATGACCAGAGATTATTGCGGGGACCCACACACACACACACACGCACACACACACACACACAATGCAAAGCATTTCGATGTCCCTGTGCCAACCAAAGGTGACAGGGGACCACTTAGTGTCAGCAATAAAACTGGTATTGAGGTTGATTGCTTATGCCATAAAACTTATACATGACAAGGTCAGTAGAGGTCATTCAAGGCAAAGGTCAATAGGGTAAACATAGTGATTAGCCATGAAGAGAACACTTCTTATAAAAATGAGAACAAAGGTACAGACCATACAGGTCATAAGAATAGGAAATTCAAGTTAAAAAAAAAACAGATCTTTTAATGACCTCCTCCAGCCCCACACTTAATTGCTAGAATCACAAGACTTGATCACAAAAAACATTAACAAAACCCAACAAGCCACAAAAAAACAAACAACCCAATCTCTACTCAAACTCTAACACCCTTTTCTTATGAAGCGTTCAACATTGGTGCTCTTGTTTTTTCTTTTCCACAGAGCACATTCAGTGCACTGTGCATTATTATTTCAATGATCTCAATTGAATACAATTAAGCATACATAAATGTGCATACCCCAAACATAATATATAATATAAGAGATGAACCAATATTAACAAGAAAACACTCTGGTGTTCCACAGACTATCTAATTGCTAAAGTCCCCGTTAAAACTGGGTAATGATAATGGCTCATTATAGTCCCAAAACATCAATCATTAATTTAAAACAAGACTGGTTTGCTAATTGGACATGCTTCGATACATTCTTATTTAAAAATTTTCATATAAAGGGCTAACATGAACGCTTGATCTAATAGCACTAGAGACTGGGAAATATTCCATCAACAAACAATAGTGATCAGTCTTTGACACTTGTCTGGGCAGCAGCCTCGGACGCATGTTCGTAAATGGCCATCAGATAACAGAGCTTGGTCATCGCATGATCGGTTACGTTGACAGCCCGAGGAGATGCAAAGATCTTGACTTGAGTTTTCCGTTTGTATCTATATTAGAAAAGTGAGGCTGTTTTCCATTTGTTTGGATTTTATCTTTGCTTACTTGGAACAATCTTGTACATTGACATCCGCATCGGAAGTATCCTCCCCCTGTGCAATGTTTCTCCAAGGGTGTTTCTCGTGAAGCGAGAATTGCCTGTTAAAACTGGCTGCAAGCTTTTGGAAACAAGTCATTCTGTCTCTTTTCATATGAGGAGGTTAATGCTCTGTTATATAATAATAATATTTAAATGTAATGGCCTTTCCCGAACGTTACAAAGCGCACCAGTAACAGTAGTAGTTAAGTAGTAACACGACAGAGACAACGCAACCTTACTACGGCAGCACTAAAACAGCGTCAGGTTGCTACATCCAGACACGAAAAGAAACACCACACACTGGAACACAGAGAGCGTTTCATGGTTCATTGCCCAATCCCACATGAACATGAGGAGAGTGGTTTTAATCAATGCTCCTCTACAAATTAAATCCAGAATGATTACCTAGAATAAATTAAGCAAGTTAACCACCGAGATTGAACCGGGGACCATTGGTCCAAAGGCAAGCTCTCTCTAACCCCTAGACCACGCCACTCCCACTTATGCCTTCTGTCACAGTGACCACTATCAAGCATCTTGTTGTCTTCAATGGATACACTGGTGAAACTAAACACAAAAGACAAACACCACATGAACATCACCACATATGGGGATCACAAAAACTACGGTAGACAAGCAAATTGCAACAAAAATTTGATTGGAAAAAAAAAAAGAACACGTTCTTCGATTCTCTCAAATGATCTGGATAGCAGGCTCTCAACTAGTTGCAAGAGACTGCCACGTATCTGGCAGAGAACGCGAGATGCAGATATTGATATAGCAAAAAAGGCAGTCCCTATGCAATAATTCAAAGTCCAAACTAAGTCAAAAATCCATATTGGCCAAAAACACAGATCTATTGATCTGGCAGAAGAGAGACAAGAAAGAAAAAATATATTGTGCATGAATAAAAGCTTCTGAAGCGCTTATCAGTGATAACCATTTGCTCTAATCTGATGGTTGCCCATGCTTTTTCAGGTTGCCGATATACTTCATGAATATTGTGGTTGGTTAAGAAGTCAAAAGTAATTCATGGTGACCTTGTGTTACAGAGCTTTATGTTGTACTCCCAATATGGATCCGGAATCGAAAGAAAGTGAAGGTGCAATGCAATAGGTCCCTGTTCAATGTCAGAATAAGAGTATTTTTATGTAAAAGGGCATACAGGGCATAACAGACACTAACATATTGTAGAAAACCACTGAAGGGTTGGTGCTAAGATTAACATTTAACCTCTTTTTTCTTAGGCCGGCCCGACCGATGATTAGTAGCAGGGAATGTGCTCACGGAACGCATTCCAAATGTGGGCAGTTGAAGAAAATGTCTCTGATGGCTGACCCTGTTAGATCTTGGGGTCTCAAAAACGCGAGGGTAATGTACTGCGCGGAGGACGAGGGTCTATACTCTTGAGTTTTAGACATTCAGGTTGCCAAACCAGTAGTCAGGAGCCTCACATAAAAACTGAGTGGAAAGAGTGTAGCTTGCTCTAACTGCTCGTCGGCGAACGGAAAGATGTCACCAAAAACATCCGCTGCAAAACTCCACTCGATAGGAGAAACTTATGGTACAGCTCATGCAGTTGATGTGCAAGACTGATGGTCAAAATTCAACTGACTGTGATGGTTAGTACAAGGGGATAATTGTTTCCCTCTTGATGAACACAAAGTTCCTGCCCACCAGAGTTACCACTGGGAAAATGATCTCATGCGATTGTTCTTCAGGATGACATCACAATGAAATGTATTCTGCCAGAAAGAATAATGCCACCAAGCGTTGACCTCATGTGAAAACACGGATCAAGAACCCTTTCTCAATGATGTTGAAATGAAGCTAAATGTATAGTGTGGTCGATCGTCGTTGCAAACAATGTGTGTTGCCACCATTTTGGTGATGTGAGGTGAATAATATGAAGCTGTACTTTCTTACTGGGAGAATGGCAAATTCACTGTATACACTATATTTTGAAAGGGTGATACTCTTTATAACCAATTAAAAACTTAACCATTGGCGGCCTACAAATTTTGACACAATAGCCACTAAAATTCACTTTAAAACAACCATCTTAATGTATTTCTTATCAAAAATAAAACCTTATTTTCAATTTTTTGGCCATCTGGTATCAGACGTTGAAAGAATTTCATACTTTCCAACATCGGCAGATGGCCAGCCATATTGGATTTAGATGCCAGTGATAATTGCAAACTTAAAAAAAAAACATTTTAATGGATTTTCTTACGCTAGATTAGTAGGAAATGATATCTGGTCATTGGCCCATCCGGCACCACAGAAATACTGTATTGGTAATTTAACATGGCGGATGGCGGCCATATGAATTTTGAGGTTAAGGTGATATTCAGTTTATATAACCCATTTTAATGGATTTCTTATGCTAGATTTAATAGGAAATGACATCTCTGTTTGTCCTTTGTCATTTATTGCCAGAGATATGAGGATTTATGTTTTCAAAAAATGGCGGATGGCGGCATTTTGGTTTATGTCATTATGTTTGAATATTTTTCTGGGACTTCGATTTTGTTGAAATTTTGATATTTATTAAACGACCTTATACTACCAGAAAATGCCAAGAAAAGAAAGAAACCTTAGATGTTGCAATTTTTTGGGGTTTAGTGTGGGTACAGTCAGTAATTTGATCCTACGATATCTATAAGATTTAAGTTCCATGGATTGTAGTGTAATTGTAATGCGAGGGGCTGCTGGTGGACATCATGAAAGAGACCCGATCAGCTGAGGAATCCCCTTCGGATGTTATCTATAATTAAGCAACAAAATATATAATATTGCGTTGCCGTCACCTTTGGTTCTAAAATATTTGTGCGGCCAAAAAAAACCATTTTCTTGCGATTATCATACTCTCTAAATGCAAAAGAGTGAATGTACACTCTACAGGGCCCACTCCGAAAAGAGTGAAATTTAAAAACCCTTTGAAGAGTATGTTTTTGATTAAATTTTTTGTGATAATGTAAAAAAATATAAAAATTATTCATTTGTTAATAATTCAAGGAGAAAATTTGATCAAAAAAATGTTTATGAAAGGTGTGAATTTCACTCTTTCCAGGGAGTGGGCCCTGTTTAGTCACTCTAAAAGAGTGAAATTCCACTCTTTTGCATTAGAGGAGTATAAAACTCTAGGTAGGACACTCAAAGGACTGGTTAGCATCCGTCAGGAAACACTGAAGGTCGGCCTATGTTAATAAAGAACATTGAAAATGATTTTTTTTTTCACGAACCCCTTGTCTTCTCCTTGAAGGATTGGAGAATAGAATATCCCACACTTTCCAAGAAAAGTGAGTTTTCACGAAAATGTTTATAAATCGATTTTTAAGCAACAAAATATATCATATTCCGTGCCGGTCCCCTTTGTTCTAAAAGATTTTTGCGGCCAAAAAAAACCCATTTTCTTGGTACATATCAACTCTAGCTTAGGACTCAAAGGCATGTTTAGAATCCTTCAGGGAACACTTGAAGGTAGGCCTTTGTTAATAAAGAACATTGAAAAATTATTTTTTAGCTTCATGAGTGAAGCTACTCTAATCGTACCGATTCGGCAAGCGGGCGAAAAAGTCCTATGCCTATCTCCGTTTCCCTTGATTGAGCTATTTGTCAAAATTGGTCGTGGAAAGTGGTGGGAGTGTCTCTTCAAGCTGAACTGATTTCGTAAGCAAAATCGGCTAGAGTGTGTTATTTTCCCGTTTGTTTTTGTGTTTTGTCGCATGTGTTACCCCTACCCAAGATATCAGAGTCAATACTCAAGTATTGTTGTTGTAATAGCGAAGCGGCCGTCGAAAGCGCGATTTTTTAATAGCGAAACCTGGATAAAGATTACCTCAAAGAACACGATCACAGAATCAGAATCAGGGCACTTATTGCACTGTGTATGTGGTGTATACGTTTACTTACAATCCATGCGTTCAAGGATGTATGCACATCGTCCGTATAGTTGCAGCAAGGTGTTTGTAAATAAATATCGTTCCAATAATATTCATATATAGGGTTTTATACCAAGTTGTGGTAGGGAGCTAGGAATTATAAGTGGAGTCTGGCAATATTAAGGTTTTATTCCGGGGTTGTGCCTATGTTTTGTGATAATTTTAGTTGTTATGTTTTTATGTTATTCATAGATTAGTTTGTTATGCTCAATGTAGTTTTATTTGTGAACGTTGTTGTTGGGCTCATTTTATTCGGAGGGGGAGTTTGTGGCGATTTGTCGTCTGTATTTGTAATGGGTGTTCGGCCTCAGTCGGTTAGCTCTGCCGAAATCACATGATCCCGGGGCATGACACACCTCTTTTTTCATCATCGATTTTGTAAAGGTCGGGGAAGAATATACCATTTAATTCAAAGGGACTGGATGGGATTGACCGGGGGATGTGATGGGTCCAGTGCTATTGCGTTTGTCAAAGATTTCTTTTTGGACTTGTGTATATTGCTTGAGTTTTTTTATTGTAACTTTATTGTTTTATAAATTTATTTTAGTTTTAATTTGTAAGTTACATATTCTGTTAGTTGCATTTTATTTGTAATGATGTGTTCGATGTAAATCGACCTCGGATTTTGCCATGCGAACATGCAGCGCTTCGACTGTTACGTTGTTGTCATGCCGCCCGACATGGGGCGACCCTCTGCAGTACAAGGTCCTCTGGAAAGAACCATTGTACTTCAGGGTATTTCGGATTTACTTTAGGCGATATTAATTGAATGGGTTGGTAATTACTATTATACTAAAGCGTTTGCCCAGCTTCGCGTCGGGCACCGCTCGCTGATTTAGATGGGAGCGGATCACTAAAAACTGGTTGATCACAATGAGAAGCTCTTGCCCCGTTACGCCAAACCTGAGGAGACATTACTCATATTTTTTTTCTCCAAGCCTCGTTTATTTGCCCTTTTAATATTCCTACACAGTGATCTTGCACTCCTCTTTCCACTGTGTTTGCTTCCCACCCTCTCTCCCCCTGTGCTCTGCATTCCCTCCCTGTTTTCCCGTTTCCTCCTCCTCCGTAGTTTGCACCCCATTGCCCTTTGTGTCCCCCGAACCCAAATCTCTCTTCACCGGTCTCTGGGACGGGGGAAATGACCCTGCCGGCCACTAACCCACGGACGGTGGATGACATAGAGAACGGGGAATAAAGGTATGGAAGGAGGGGGTGCCGTTGTAATTCTCTATTTGACTTCTTGCACCCGGTGTTCGGTTGTCTCTCCGTTCCTTCCGCTTCTCCTTTTGGAGGCCCGTTGGGACTTTCCGTCCCATCTTTTGGCAGCCACGGGAGGGCCTATTTGTGCAAATTCGTGCTCCTTCCGGGCAACCCGCAGAGCTAACAGATGGTGGCATTCTGTATATTCCTCCTTGGCTCCATCATGTGCCATTCTGCATGTTTTTCCGTATCTGTTCCCCTGGGCATGGCGGCGCCAGACTTCTTTTTTTGGGGGAGGGGGGGCTATTCGGGTTACGGGGTGGGGAAGAAGTCTTTTTTTTTGGAACCCAATGTTTGCAGATTGTTAACCATGTCTCAATTGCTTGTTTTTTTGCCAAATTGTTGTGTAATTTTTGCCCTGCAAAGTCACTGATTTTTGCCAAAGATCTACTTAAAAAGAAAAAAATGCGGGCAATGTTCACACCCCCGCCCCATGTCACCCTGACTACCACACTGCTGTAGGCCTACCTTGGCTCCGATCTTACGAAAGTCATTCATAAATTTGTCATGCAATTTTTAAAAGTGAATATCTTGTGATGATACATTTTGAAAGCTACTTTGTTAACTTTGAACATTTGAAAACATATAACCACAACGAATAAAGCGTTAAACCTATGTTGCGTGAAAGTCAACTGAAATCGATTGCCTATTGTTCACCATTGTTCCCGGATTTTGAGCCCGGATGGGACTATTCCTGCCACACCTGCACTATTGGTATGTACGGGTCTGAAATGCTATTTCTAATTTACAACAGCGGCAATATCCGGCAAAATATATTATTTTTACTGGTGTTGTACGAAAATTTAAGGTAGACTATTATCAAAAAACCTCTGCAAAAATCCTGTTTGAAGTATGCCTTCACAAACTATATACCACGCGTTTGGACATTGAAACTGACATAAAATTGAATGCAAACATGCGAGGACATTATCGCCTACCAATAGATTCACAACCTTTATTTGTGCAATTGTACCTACAAAAGGAACGATATTGTAATTATGGTCAAATTTTGATGAAGTGCGAAAAAAAAAAAAAGAATAATTAAAAGACAATTCTCGCTTGCTTTGTTTTGTAAATGATCCGGGTATTACATTCATGATACACACACACTACTGACATGATCAATCATCTACTGCTTTCACGTTATTTGGATTTTGCATTTGATCTCCAGGCTACATATTGCACAAATATTATCTTGTACAGATCCTCGGATGTTGTTTTTTAGTATTTTTTTATTTTTGTGTGAATTCGCTTCTCTTGTCCCCCTAGACCCTCCTTCACATGTTTTGCTGTAGCATCTCACAATACTCTCACAAGGGGAGAAAAAAAAAAACGCAAGAAGGGCGAGGACAAGGCGAGAGGTGGAGGGATTGGAGGAAATATCGCGGGAAACTTTACGCGTGGCGTAACAAGGTCAGTGTGTTAAGTGGGAGTGGGAGTCGCAGCTGTAAGCAATCAAGCCTCAGTTGGGGTGGTTAGGGGGTGGGTGGGAACGTGCCTCCGAGATCTGTAGGAATAAACGACCCATAAAGGGGGTCGGGTAAATGAATAAAGTCTCTGTTGAAAGTGGGAAGTTGGGAAGGAGGAAGTGATTGCCCTGGGAACACAACAAAAAGGGAAGGACCCAAGAGGAAAAGAACCTATACACACAACGGAGGAAGGGCGGGGATGGAAATTTAGGGCCAAGGGAAACATTTCAAACCCAAAGTTGCCATTTATTTCTCAAAATCTGTGCCATTTTAAGCAATTTTTGCTCCGGATAGAAAGAAATTGACAATTATCCCAACAATTTTAGAAACTTTTTGGCTTCCGATTGAGAAATTTGCTAATTTTTTTCCAACACCATTTGAGAAACCTTTTGAAAAAGAACGCCCATTACCAAAAATTAATTGACATGAAAAATTGATAGACCAGAGGCTTGAAAATGGGACGAGTGTCGTGGCACGACCCCGTAGGTCATTGTGTTGATAACCCCCTGAGAGCAATTTTAATCACATAAACTTTATTATCTTAAATTCGGTACATTAGAAAATTTTTCAAAATACCGGTTGCGACCCCTTTTCCTTTACTCGCCCAGCTTGTGGAAGTTTCCTGACCCCCGTTCTCCGTTGATATCGCCCAGAAGGTTTGAAAATGGGACACCGATGTCTGTGGCACATCCCGTATGGTCCTTTGTGTTGATACCCCCCCCCCCCCACGGGGTCAAATTCTATAAAAATTAATACTAAAAGGGATCGGGCCATCCCTTTAATTGGCATGCCACTGCGGTTGGAACCAACCTGATTTCTTCAGGCTAATCAGCTACAAAAAAAAAAAAAAAATAACAATCTTGCCCTTTTAAGTATAGTTCTTTAGCATGAAAATGTTTAATGTCTTGTCATTCCCCTCCACAGCCCATGCAGTACAAACATTATACCAGGACGCGAGTGCATATATTAGTGCGCGAGTGTCCATCGCCTCTTGTAATGTATTCTATAAATAGTCAGGCGGAAGGTCACCAATTATTTCTTCCAAAAATACGGTAATGATCATGATGCTAATTAATGAATACAAAAATGGCTTAAACTTATTTGTTCCACATATAAAGGGAGGTCCTTGATCCCTTATTTTTTTTTTTGGTTCCAACAAATAATAATTGTTAGAAATAAATATCAAAGATGTCAAACTCGACCACGCGATCACGATTTAACGCGAGAACCAAAAGGTCACAAATTTCGTCACATAACCAGTTGGGCGATCATTTAGACAAGTCTTTCAATGAGTTAAAATACTTAGTATAATCCATCTTAAAGTTTTTAGCAGTCTTCGCTTCTTAGTGTTCTCTTTTCATCACCAGAAATAAATAATTTTCATAGAAATGGCACAAAGGTCAAAACTCGAAGGCCCATGGGTAATTAATCCACGAAAAAACTGAATTATAAACCACCCGTATCCCTACATACTGTACCCACAATTCACGTACTTACTCTTTGTCCCAATCCACATTAATTCAATACTCATCTACTACTGTTTACACATGTTTTAGCTATGTTTACAACACTTTTTTTGCAATCTCAATGAAATCTAAATCATCTATCCGCATTTTGAATACAAAACCCCGAGCAATCGAGAGTCACGATGGGAGGGTATTACCTGAATAGGGTAACACATTTCACATGGCGACCAGTCCCTGGTTCAACATGTCAGCCTCCAGGAAACAACATTGCGACGTTCGATCATTTAGAGTATAGATAGATAGATATATTTACGGTATCGGGTTCACCTTTAACTAGAATAAAAAGCACACTATATTTAACGAATTAGTAACGCAGGTAAGAGGATATTTCTTTATTGAATATTCATGAAATGACACTGCTAGCCTCAAGGTTCATTGGTTGTTGTTATGAGAAATTGACCACCCTCCCGGCAGCAACCATTGTGCTCAAAGGGTTTTTTTTTTGTGTTGTGGCATAAGAAGTTGAAATGGTGTAAGTAAGAGGGTCAACACACAGGGCGACAGTGTGAGGCTGAATGTCTGGTGCGAGTGTGGGGCAAGCTGTGGCTCACTGTGAGACAAATACCAACTATGGATCGTGGCGCTACCGTGAGAACCTGTGTGACATGCGGGGCGCAGGGGTTTATCAAAGTCAGTACTCTTATCTCCTTGATAGAACTCGTGATTGATTTTTGTAAAGGACAAATGGCCCTTTTTTAAATTGTTTGATTACCCCCGTAGTGATGTGTTTAGGGTTTAACGCACTGGTAAAGTGGTTAATGTACACATGACTGCAGGATTTTTGGTATGGAAACTACATGGGTTGAATCAATAGTTAATATGGATCAACATGAAGCCACACCCTTTCCCGTTCTAAAGGCGTTAAGTTAAAACGTATCCTTTATTCACGGGATCGTTTTATTGTCGTTTCTCCTCATGCATGTTCGTTCTTTACTTTCGGCTCTGAACCCCTATCTTCTACTCCTCTCTACCTCCGTTTGCGCTGTCGTCTCCTGCGTTCCTGGCTGCCTTTCTCCGCGTGACTCTTTTACCGCTTTCGCTTTAGCTGCTCTCGTCTTCCCACTTAATCACCTTAACTTGCTTTACCGTTTTGTTTTGTGCCGTATGATGCGTAGTTCCCTTATTCTGTACTATCATCAACTACCCCTTTCTAGCTCGACTCCTTATTCCGATCTCTATTTTACGGCAAACTACTATTATTGTGACAGGGCTCAGTTGGTACCCGTTTAAGGCAGTTACCTTCGCACCGTTCTGCTCACATTTTCTTTTTGTGTTCTCGCTGTGTGTGTTTTCAGTCTTTCCACTGTATCATCACAATATACCTAACCCATACCCGTTCTCCGTACCCCCGTATCAATGTAAGATCACCTCCGTAATTTCAATACCTGCAGGTTGCTACTTTGCATTATACTCTTGTTGCTAACCACCATAGATGCATGAGGTGCGTATTGAAGCTTACAATATCATGTGACCTCAATTAATAAGAAAATTCGCACCAAATCCGTGTGTCTGCGATCGTTTCCTAGTTGTCAAGTTTTTTGAATGATCTAGTTAGGCTTTTTTGTCTATGTTGCTCTTTTTTCTTCTTTTTCTTTCTCCACCTCTTTCCATCGCTTCTCGATTGTTAAGATTCCAACTCACCAAGCTGACAAAATTTATTTGTGTTATAGGTTTTTCCTTGTTTCTCCTTATTTCTGGTTTGTTTTCTTGTCGTTGCGAGTGTGTGAAATACACCAATTGGCTCATTTTAATACCTGAGAAGTTGATCAAAATCACGCGACCTCCCCCCTCATTGAATAAAAATCAATACTGGGCTGCCTTGGCGTTTACCGCTATGAGAAACCGTGCTCATGTCTTGGGCCACTCCCCTTGCCTATCTGGCACTGTTATTACAATCTTCAAACCCTGAGTACCACACTAAACATTTTGGTGCTGGGCACCAATGTAGGCCCCGCGCAATGGCAGAATTATGAAAAACATCCAAAAATAGCCAAGACTTTAGAGATAACTACATTTTCCCCAAGCAAAAATTGCGTCTGGAAACCTGATATGGTATAAATAGTGGTATCGTAAGTGTTGTTCAAGTTCACTTTTCTTGTTCAAGTTAATTGTCACTTAGTCGACCTCATACCCCTGATTGTCAGCTGCCAAGAATTGTCAATAAAATTTCTGAATATGCAGTGTACCTATTATTAACCGGGCACTGTTGCAGTGTTTGGCTGTTCGCCCAACTGGCCTGAAATTTGACCCCTTAAATACATTGCTACAATATGAACTACTCGTAGCAAGGTCCCATATAAAATTTGGACACATAGAATACACTATTGTTAACAATACGATATTATCTCACACTGTTATCATCATTTTACTTGAACCCAACGGGCTACCCAGTTTTTGTCATTGTTTGGTGGGGGCCACTTGTATTCCAAAGGTGGATATGATGGCTTGAACTTTTGAACTTCAAATGCACCCTAAACATGTATTTTCTCCGACTAAAAACAAGCTAAACATACCCTAAACAAGTATTGTTTCTTTTATGATACCCTCAACAGTACGCAGTGCATGAATCGTAAATATTACCCTTTTAACCTGATAGAACTAATCCTTGCTTTGGCTTTACTTTCCAAGTTTCTGATTAACATATTTTCGTGACTAGATTTGATTCCATCTGCATTAATAATAGTATTAACATGATCAATTTCAGGTTAAGAAATACATGCCCTTCTTCCATATTGCGGCGGTTTTGTCACACCCTAAACCATGTACGCGCGTACATCGCTTGTTGGAAAAAAAGACAACCCTTTTTACGCGTATTTCTAGGTTCACGCATCATAGCCACCTTTGAATACAAGTCCCCCCCTGTCAAAAAACTATCTTGTGTTTCATAAATATTACGTCATGTTCCATCAGAAACCATTTTTTAAGTTTTTAGCACGTTCATATTTTCAATTGTCAGGAAAAATTGTTATGACCAAGGCTTTTCATCCTTCCAGTACAGCAAAACTCATGTCTGTCAAGTTATCCCACATCTATAGCCCCCGGGAAACGGACGCGGGCTATAACACCCCGTGGCCTGTGGATAGACACACGTAAGTCCATAGAACCAGGCTTTGGAAAAATAGTGAGTATTGTAACCGACCTTTCCGAGCGGGTGCCCAACGGAAGAAGCCTAAAGGGGTCTGGTGCGTGGGGCTTGGACATTGAAGAATTAAGAAAAGTGACGGACAAAACACACCTTTATCTTCTCTCAAATGTCAACATGAAGGACTTGTTTTATTATTTCTAAGGAAGGGACTACGTTGCACAACACGTCTTTAACTCCTCTATTTCTTAAACTACTTCTCCCTGATCAAAACAAACGTTTGTTCTTCAGTTGTATAGGACTCGCGTAAATTACGCGTATTTACAACCTACTTAGGAATAATTATTCTATTGTGATTGGTTAATTACGTGATACGCTTGGTACGCAGCGCAGGTCAAAACAAGGGACGAATGCTGCCGCGATTAAAGGTCATTTACGCTGGGTGGCGCAAGGAGAAACGCGTTCGCGCAGAGAGGGGCGCAGCACAAATCGGGAGGAAAAACTTCCTTCCTTCAGAAAAAGAGGGAGGGAAGAAAAGCTCCTCACAAAAAAGATCCGGACAGGTTAAGCCATATTGTCCGGCTCTCGATTAATGTTATTAACATCGCTTTACATTCCCTTTTCGTGAGATAATAGAATCAAGCATATAGTAAAACAAAAGTGTTTTTTACACTTTAGCCCCACTGAGTTTGACACCCTGGGTTCAAGCTGAAAATCAAGACTGATCCAAAACCAACATGCACTTGATAGTGCATACAAGCATGCATAAAAGTAATAAATGGAAATTCACTAAACTTAATTTACAAAAATTTCATATTCAAATAGGGGCTTTACAAAATGTATGGTTACTCACATTTACAATACGTGAGTTCAAAAAGTAATGCGCCTCCTCGCAAGCTCAAGAATATTTACAGACTAATATCAAAGGATATTCGTCCTAGCATCCTGTATGTAACTTCCCAAGGTGCGGCGTCATGGGTTCAAGTGTGCGTGCGTGCGGGTAGTGTGTAGGTAGTGTGTGTGTGTAGTTTCAAAACTACTAAAATCTTAAGTTAATACAAATACAAAAATGCGCCGTAAACCGGCCACTGCATGGATACAAATACTTTACATTTATAAATTATCAGTTCCATCTAGTATTGATCATCTCTTAACGTGTGTGCGAACAAGTACCTTTTTTTTTTTTCACTTCATTTTACACAAAGTTTTAAGTATGCAACATGTAAAATTTAAAGAAGTTATAGCAAAACGAATTATTAAATCTAGATAGACAGTCCTATTTACAACAACTCTGTACGAGTGCTATGTTTTCAAAAATTATCAAATATAAGCATCTTAAATTTCATAAGCAGATCAAAGTAGTTCTCAGTGTCACACCTGATTCTACCACGTGCTCAAAACTGACAGTAAAATGTTCATCAATAAAGTCCGAGCCATATAAGAGTTAAATTTTTTTGCATTTGACATGTGGACTTAAATTTCATGACAGGTTAACATTCTGTCCTTAAAGGTTTGATAGGTACAGCTTAACAAGCGGATTTTCCATTTAATAGAGTTCAAGAAGACCACGAATATCATTGTTTCATTTCTCCCGTCTGTTTGTCTACTATAAAAAAAAAAAGTGAGCAACAATTGAAGCCTACACCTATTACAACAAGTTCATGTATATACGGACTTGAAAGTGTTAACAAACACATATTCTTTAAGCTTATTTTTTTTTTTTTTTTTTTTTTTTTTTTTTTTTTTTTTTTTTTTTTTGTTTTTTTTTTTTTTTTTTTTTTTTGTTTTTTTTTTTTTTTTTTTTTTTTTTTTTTTTTTTTTTTTTGTTTTTTTTTTTTTTTGTAGTTTCGTGATTTTTTTTATTACAAGAATCAGTAGGAGGGTGACCTAAAAACGTTAAGTCACCCAATTGACTATGTCATAAACAGTGGAACACTTGACAAAACCATTTTGTTTATCATCAAATTTACACAAATCAATCATATTTAAACATTTGTTAAACATATTGATATAGACCTTCCCACAATAATAATAATTCAACATTCTCAGGTTTCAAACAATAGCCAAATTTGTAACGATCACACATAAATTTACATGTTGAGATTGTCCCCTAAAAGACGCGTTCTCTAGAATCCGTTTACGTCTTAGTTTAAATATAAAAACTCCGGCACCGTAATTATTACGGCGACAGTGAACACGCGAACGTGCCATCTAGTGTATGTTTGAATTCATCACAGTACCAAAATAAAATGTTATAAAGACATTAGCAACTATAAAAATAATGCATTTTGGCAAGTTATTTACAATGATTTATGTATATCCTAATGACTTTGGGAGATGGCTAGGTTACACAGGAGCTTGAAGGTTGACCCCTGGTCACCTCCCTAATGCTTCTTTTCTGCGAGGGGAACTTCTTCCAGGACGTTACAAATCCTCTACAGCCAGCGAGAGAAGGTGGCTCGAGTGGCCCTTTGCACAAGTTGGTTTTGCAGAGCCTCCAATCACCTCAGCATCCCCAGGACACTAGGTCGTCATCATTTTGCTTGATGATTTCTGGTGGCGATGTCCCGGAGGTCTTGCGCACGTCTGATTTGAGAGGGGCCTTCTCTCCTTAACGCTGTGTTCCAGGTAGCACGGATGACCACCGATAACGGTCCACGTATTCGGGCCATGTCGCCGTCTGGGAATTGGCCCTCGTTCCTTCCCATCTCTAGCAGGGCAATGACAGTTTGGGCTGCCATAATTTGTGGCTGGTAGGGTTTAGTTCTTCCCACCCTGTGGGGGCCAATACAGTCGGACGGGT
>JAMKCH010061527.1:0-17882 GCA_023653785.1 Ophioderma brevispina
CACTCAATAGATCCCCTAACTTTTATTTGGTTACAGAAATAAGTTAAAATGAAAATAAAAGGTGATTTGTATTTGCTTATATTTCAATAAAAACATAGGCTGAATTTCGTATTTGCTCCTATAGGAAATTAGAAATTACACAATTTTTATACCAAAGAAACAGTTTTCAGCTTAATCCTTTCAGATGGAAATATTTTTGATAGAGAGCTTTCCCCCAGTGCAAAAATTAGAATGTTCACATTTTTAGGGATACCTGTTATTTGAAATCTCTCGTTGCACCTTTAATTGTTCCTTCTTACCTTACAACAAATAACAAATAGTCATATGCTTTGTTCAAAACTTATGGCTGGAACAGTGTTGAGTTTTTATTGGGATACGCAGTGTATAGTCAAAATACACTGAAGGTAGTAATCTTTGTACTATATAAGGTTGAAAGTATATCTATAGTTTTGTACTTATTAATGGTTATTTATTACATTAATTAATTGCTTAGGGAATGGGGAAAGACAAATACTTGTTTATGGTAGCTATTGATACTTGTTTAGGGGTGCAAATTATGGTAGCTACTTGTGCTACTGATACTTATTTAGAGGTGAAAATTACCACTTCGAAAATACGTGTTTAGGGTGCTTTTTTGAGTGATTGGACACGGATGATACCCCTTTCAGTGTAATCTTTGACGGGTATGTTATGAATGGGTATTGTGATAATGTCTTTTGATCAGGAGTAAAATGTACCACAAATTCTGCTAGTAAATTTTATTTTTAATCTAAATTTGCATTTCTCCCAGCAAATTGCAGTTGGCATGACTCAGCTGTGTTGGTCAAGTTTTAAGCATTTACAAGTCTTGTGTATTATTGGACATTTCCTCGTTTTTTACATTTTGCTTTCATTGCAATTTTGTCTTTTATATTCTTTTGCATTGTTATAAATACTCTGCAGTCTGCAGTCTAAAAACGCACACAATAGGAAACAGTACTGTATATAAACCCAAGATTACTGTTACTGCGAGTAGTCCATCTTCTTTCATCTCTCATTTGTATACAGGAGCTCAAGTTTTGCAACAACCACACTGGTGTTTTAGACGGTACAACTCAAGTTGAATGTTAGGTTTGATTGATTCACCATACTTCTTCTACCATTAACCCTGTTGGTTACATCGAAACACCACTGTTATTAGGAACGCAATGTGACGCTCAGCTGATATACATATTACAGTCTGTAACCTTAAAAATCAAGGTATTAAAACCCGATGAAAAAAATAAATTGTCGGTGTTTGAACGTGGGCTTCATTATTGAGGTACCAGTGCACTTAAACATTTATTCACTGTCCGCTAGATTACTTTGCTTGATACGAGTCAAAACATCCTATCAGCGTTAAGATTTTACATACGTATGTCTGTTGGGTTCGAACCTATAATATTCTGATCGTGAGTGGAAAATTAACTGCTGTGCTATGTCTAATAGTATTGTGCCAGCACCTAGCAAGGTCATGAACTAATCTAGTTAATACTGCATGAGTCAGTATTAATGTCCAAAAAAGAAAACAAAAATCTGTCAACACCATTTCACATACTATAATGTTGACCAGCTTGGACCTTTGCCGATCAATTTCATCTAAAGACAGATAATTGGCGGTTTGTGCAGCTTCTAATACTTGTTTTTTTGCTACATCTAGTTGTGCGCCACATTTCTCACTGCTCAACTACTAACCAAGTGTGGTTCAATTGCTAAGTGAATTTATCCAGAATTTTTTTTTCAAGTGTTGAATCTTTGTAAAAATTGCGGGTGGCTACAGTTTTTATAAATGCAGTCAACTGTAGATGTGATCATGCATTACGGAGAATTGAAACGTTCAAGATAGGGAAGCATTAAAACATTCTCCTTCAGTTATTTTGATATTTGGCATCCACGACTCTATAGACAAACGAATCTTCGTGCTTACTTGTTACAAGCTTTAACAATGCCACACTTTGAGAAACGCTTGATAGTATCGGCCAAACCAGTTCTTTTAAAAGAACTTAATCTTAACAATGGCTGCACGTGGTCAATTCAGTTTTTCGTCATTTATCTGTCAGCATACTCTCTCATTCGCCACGGTGCCTCATAGATCACTCCGATTAACAGCATGGACAAGTTGCAGCGTTAATTACTGTGGAACCCTTGTGGGAAAGACGCAGGAATGACTCATGCATTGCCTCCTGAATTATAGAAATCCAGTCAGGTAGTCTGTTCGTGCAGGGAATAATCATACGTTTGCTTTTCCGTGTTTCCTGTGCTACGACACGATATCATACATTCTTCTTGAGATACCCCGTTCAGTCAATTTTGGAGAGACCAACTTTCTTTCAAATGAACAGGAGGGGGACTTGGAGACATGTGATCAGCACAGGTATGTGTTCAAGTCACTAAGGTGGGCATCTGAAGCATGTACCGTAATCTCATGCAAAAGAGTCTCAAGATCAATTTAAAGGTATGCACCATTTTGCTAGTACGGAGATTTTAGTATTGGACTCACTGCCTAATGGCTTTCCTTGAAATGTCCAAGGCTTATACAGTTAAGGAGAGTCATACATCATTTTGCTTTAAAAAAGAGTATGACAAAAATCACTCAAACATATCCTGTGCTAATCAGGATGGTAATACTCATGGAGTGTGTAGGTTGGATTTTGCATCAAATTGCTACGCAGCCATTTTGCCTTTTTAGAAGGCCGTTTTTTTCATGTTGGCTGGATAAAGTGTTGCAAATCTCAAAAAAATTAATCATCTATCCAGTGACGTAACGCATTAAATATAAGTATGAATTTCATTACTGAAAAAATGTCAGTTCATTTATAGAATTGAGCAAGTTAAACTCCTGGAACTCGGTCATAATAAGTTGAGTATTTTACCCGATAGTTGTTTAAGGTTCGATAATCTAAATGACCTGTATGTGAATAGGTAATAACTAGTTATTTGAATTTGGGTGTATTCCAGGGCTAAAGAGATACGTTATTCGTGTACTCAATGACATAACTTGAATACCTTAACTGCAGGACTATTTAAGGAATTGAGAAACCTCTTCTTGAACTCTATCTTAATGATAACCATTGGTCAGCCATTGGAAAAATACCATCTTCAGGGTCTAGTTCATCTAACCCAAACTAGAACTAGTGATAACCATTTAAACATTGCCGGAGGGTTTGTACCAGGGCTTAGAAAATCTGTACGACCTCTACCTGCAAAGTAACCAACTGGTTGAATTAAATGCCCGTCTCTTCCAGAATTTAGAAAATCTATTAACTTTAGAACTCAACGATAACAAGTTAGGTACACTACCAGAAGGATTGCTCTCGGGGTGTAAATATCTGTTTTCATTGAGCTTGCAAAATAACGAGTTGACAATACTAAACGGAAGCTTGTTTGGGGGGATGCAACAGCTTTTATTTTTAGACATAGCTGGCAACAGATTAAGGGCAATACCAGAGGGTTTTGGGGGGATTACAAAATCTCAAATATTTGTCACTGGATAGGAATGAACTGGTAACACTGAATGATACCGGTGTCATGGTTTGAGGAGGCTTAAAAGATCTGTTCACTCACAACTAGCAACAATAAATTAAGTACCACAAACCAAAACAAAAAACCAAAATTTACCAGAAAGATTTGTTTAAAGGTTTACAAATTTGGAAACAAACTCTACATGCTGATACCGTTTGGGTCACCATAAATACTGTAGACTTTGTCAACTTGAAATTATTCTTTTCTTTACTTACAAAACACCAATGGAAGAATTTAATGCGAGCCGTGTTCAGATTTAGGAAATGCTAGTTATTTCCCTAAACTTAATAATACCCAACTTACGTCACGTACCATAGGCATTGTGTCAAGGGGATGGAACAGCTTTTCATATTTAGATTACCTGACAATGATTGAGAGCATACCGGAGGGGTTTGGGATTACGAAATCTGAGATATTTGTACCTGGATAAAAATGAACTGGTAACATTGAATGTTTCTGTATTCCATAGATTGGAGAGATTAGAGAACCTTAATCTAGAAAACAACAAATTAAGTACCCTGCCAGCAGGTGTTTTTAAGGGGCTACAAAACTTGGATAAGCTCTACATGAATGGTAACCATTTGGTCACAATAAATGCTTCTGTATTTGACAGCTTAAGTAGACTACGCTTACTGACTCTACATAATAATAGGTTACAGAAATTGCCTGGGAATTTATTCTGGAAATTAAGAAATCTAGAAAAACTGTATCTTAATGCTAACCAATTGGTAGAATTAAATGCGAGCCTGTTCCGGAATTTAGGAATGCTAGAATACCTACAACTTAATGATAACAAGTTACGTAGACTACCAGAGAGATTGCTCTGGGGATGTAGATATCTGTACAGTTTGAACTTGCAAAATAATCATTTGACAACACTAAATGGAAGCTTGTTTCAGGGGATGGATCAGCTTTTATCTTTATACGTAAATGACAATGAGCTAAGAGCAATACCTGGGGGGTTTGGAGAATTAAAGAATCTGAAATCTTGTACCTGGATAGCAACCAACTGGTAACATTAAATGCTACTGTGTTCCAGAGTTTGGATAGCTTAATGTACCTGCATTTAAGTAATAATAAACTAAGCACCTTGTCAGTAGATTTGTTTAGGGGATTACAAAACTTGGATACACTCAACATGAATAAAAACAGTTTTGTCACAATAAACGCTGGTGCATTTCAACGCTTAGACAGACTAACCGTACTTTCTCTAAGTCGTAACCAATTGGAAATAATCGATGTTCTTGCATTCCAGGGTTTGAACAAGCTAATGCATTTATATCTAAATACTAATCAATTAAAAAATGTGGAATTGGGACAATTCAATGGGCTACCAAATTTTAACTCACCTCAATCTGAGTGATAATTTATTGGCTACACTGAATAAGGGTATCTTCCAGGGTTTGGACAGGTTAATCGTCTTTGATATTCAAAGAAGTTATTTACGATCATTACCAGTTGGAGTGTTTGGAGGATTAGAAAACCTTGAAGAATTATATCTGGTTCATAACAGATTGTCTACCTTGCATGCTGGTGTGTTACAGGGTTTTGGTAGTTTAATCATGCTTGAAATCGGCCACAATATTTTGAAAACAATACCAATGGGACTGTTTGAAGATTTAGAAAATCTAAAAGCACTGTTACTGAATGCTAACAAATTGGAGGCCCTCCATGCTGGAGTGTTCGAGGGTTTGGGCAAATTACTCATTCTTGAAATTGACCACAATCTTTTGGAAACATTACCAGTGGGGCTGTTTAAAGGATTAGAAAATCTGAGAGAACTAAGGCTGCATAAGAACAACTTGGAAGCACTGCGTGTTGGAGTGTTTCAGGGTTTGGGCAAACTAAGCCGGCTTTTCATCGATGATAATAAGCTGACAAAATTACAAGCAGGATTGTTTAAGCAGTTGAAAAATCTGAAGGAACTTTTTTTCGCTAATAATCACTTGGTTACACTGGACAGTGATGTTTTTGAAGGCTTAGTTAGGTTGACATTCCTACATATTGGAAACAATACATTGGCTAATCTGTATATGGGATTGTTCCATGAGTTACAAAATGTAGAGGTGCTTCAATTATATTCCAACCAATTGGACGCATTGGAAAATAACACCTTTCAGGGTTTAATCCAACTAAAAGAACTCTATCTGCACAAAAATAATTTACGTACATTGCCACCAAATGCATTTTCATCATTAGAAAACCTGAATGAGCTGTACCTAGCTCATAATCTGTTAATTGCTGTTGATGATCAAGTATTCCAAGGTTTGACCAAATTAATTTATCTTGATTTACAAGGCAACAGATTAGACAAATTACCACAAGATTTGTTTAGAGGATGCAGTCAATTGCAGAGAGTCGATCTGAATAGCAACATATTTATCACGTTAATTGATGGGTTATTTCAAGATTTGGATAAGCTAACTCAACTATATTTGCATAACAATGACTTACATACACTACCAACGGATGTGTTTCAAAACTTGAACAATCTACATGATCTCTCTCTACATGGAAACCAATTGACCACTTTGAGCGTAGGTCACTTGCAAAGTTTAAGCAAACTAACCTATTTTACGTTATCTACTAACCACTTTGAAACATTACCAGAAGATTTATTTCGAGGATTAGTCAATCTACGATTCCTATATCTAGACGACATCAAGTTACAGACATTGCCAATCAACTTACTTAGAGATTTAAACAACCTAGTAGAGCTCTATCTGAATGATAATCGTTTAATAGCATTAGAAGATGCTATGTTCGGAGGTCTGGGTAGACTAAAAACCATGTATCTATCCCAAAATAGGTTAAATTCATTGCCTGCAAGACTGCTTAATGGGTTGAAAAATCTGAATTTTTTGAACCTGGCTGGTAACGAACTGGTCAAATTAAACACTGACACATTCAAAGGATTGGGCGGGCTAATCTCTATAGATCTTCATGACAATAGATTGAAAGACTTGTCACCGAATGTCTTCAGGGGACTTCGAAACATAAAAGAAATTTTTCTTTGGGGGAACCAATTCATTACATTAAGAGGTAGCTTGTTTCAAGGCTTAAGTCAGCTAACTCACCTCATTCTTGGACTAAATCAGTTAAATACATTACTGACAGGATTGTTTGCCGAGTTAGAAAACTTGAGCGTAATGACGCTCTCTGCTAACAATTTAGATACATTAGGTGATAATGTGTTTCAAGGTCTAATCCAACTAAAGGAACTCTATCTGCAACAAAAATAATTTACTACATTGCCACCAAAGCTTTCATCAATTAAAAAACCTGAAGGAGCTGTACTAGCTCTAATCTTAATTTGCTGTTTGAATGAATCAAAGTATTCCCAGGTTTGACCAATTAATTTATCTTTGATTTACCAATGCAACATATTAGACAAATTACCACACAACAACGATTTGTTTAGAGGATGCCAGGTAAATTGGCAGAGAGTCGATCTGAATAGCAACTATTTAATCACGTTAATTGAATGGTTTTCAAGATTTGGATAAGCTCACTCAACTATATATTTGCATAACAATGACTTACATACACTACCACGGATGTGGTTTACAAAAACTTGAACAATCTACATGATCTCTCTCTGAATGGAAACCAATTGACCACTTTGAGCGTAGGTCACTTGCAAAGTTAAGCAAACTAACCTATCTTAGTTTATCTACTAACCACTTTGAAACATTACCAGAAGATTTATTTCGAGGATTAGTCAATCTACGATTCCTATATCTAGAAGACATCAGTTACACACAACATTGCATCACCTTATTTAGAGAGATTTAAACAATCTAGAGAGCTCTATCTGAATGATACAACCTTTTTAATAGCCTTAAAGATGCTGTGTTTTGGAGGTCGGGGCAGCTAAAACCCTGTATCTAGTCCCAAAATAGGTTTAAATTCATTGCCGCAAGACTGCTTAATGGTGAAAATCTGAATTTTTTGAACCTGGCTGGTAACGAACTTGTCCAAATTACCAACACTGACACCACATTCAAAGGATTGGGCGGGCTAATCTCTATAGATCTTCATGACAATAGATTGAAAGACTTGTCACCGAATGTCTTCAGGGGAACTCGAACCATAAAAGCAAATTTTTCTTTGGGGGAACCATTCATACATTAAAGGTAGCTTGTTTCCAAGGCTTAAGTCTATCTAACGCACCCATTCTTTGACCAAATCAGTTTAAAATACATTACTGGACAGGATTTGGTTTGCCGATTAGAAAACTTGAGCGTATTACGCTCCTCCTGCTGCTACCATTTAGATACTTAGGATATGTTGTTTCAAGTCTAAGCAAGCTAAGTATTCTTCACCTTAATGACATATTATACCCACTACCAACGGATGTGATTCAAAACTTGGAACAATCTATATGATAGCTTCTCTCTACACATGGGAAACAATTGACCACTTGAGCGGAGGTCACGTGCAAAGTTAAGCAAACCTAAACCTATCGTATTTATCTACTAACCACTTGGAAACAATTACCAAGAAGATGTTATTTCGAGGGTGTATCACTCTAACTATTCCATATCTAGAAGACCGTCAGTTTACAGACATTGCCAATCAACTTACTTATAGATTTAAAAAACAATCTAGAAGAGCTCTATCTGAATGATAACCTTTTAATTAAGCATTACAGATCTGTGTCTCCGGGTCAGGGTATCTAACACCCTGTAATCTATCCCAAAATAGGTTAAATTCATTTGCCTGCAGGACTGCTTCATGGGTTGAAAATCTGAACGCTTGAGACCTGCGTGCTACCAATAGCCCCATGGCTATGATCAATTGTCAGGGTTTGAGGAAAGTATCTAATCTTATATTCACTTCAATAAATAGTAACACTTTTTTAGCAGGATTATTTGCAGGGTTTAAAAAATCTACATGTACTATGGTTATAAGGAAACAAATTAAGTCATTTAACTCCTCGATAATTTCATAGTTTAAAGCAATTGGGTGCCCTTTCGCTTCTCAAATAAGTGGTTAGTTTACCAGATGGTTTGTTCATAAGCAATCCCATTTGGAATGTCTATTTGTCATTTAATCAAATTCAGCTTAGGCACTGGCAGTTTATCGGTTAACGGTATTTGGCGGTGCCTTTTGCCCTGATAACAACAGTTCATTGCACTAGATACTGATTTGTTTCATACACACACCAATCTGGTAAGCTGTTCACTTGAATTCTAACAAGTTGAGAGAAATTCCACAGCAAATTTGTCCCAATAGATCATTACGTCAGTGAAGGAAAATACAATGACATGGGTGTACCAAGGCACCCTTTTATGATCTCCCAAAAAGTGCAACATATTGATTGTCAGTCAGCATGAAATATGCCAGTGTTATGTACCAACTGGAAGTAATTGTTTTTTCGGCAGATGACAGATCGCCATATCTTTAACGTGCAATAGGCTACTATCAGACACACATTGGATTGTTGTGATGTGGGTCCATTGGATTAAAATGCATTTGGGGGGAATCTTTTTGTTATGATTTGGAGACGAAGACAACCCTATAAAAAACCAGTAACAGGATTTGCTATTCATCCATCTTGCTATAATCCGATTTTCTCATGGGCGTCTACATGTACTTATTCATCAGCAGCCTATCTCTACTATGGGGAATACTTCCCATGCAATCTGAGACCTGGAGATCTGGCATTACTTGTTAATTGCCCTGGAGCATTACAATTAATATCCAGTGAAGCGTCAGTGTTCTTTGTAACATTGATTAGATTGATCAATTCATTAACTTAAGGTTTCCCTATTCTCTAGAAAATGGGTAAAAAGTCTGCAATAGTGACCCTATACTTCTGTGTTTGTTTTCACTATATTGGGGGGCATTGTCCCGTCTATATTAATCTGGAGTTAATTAAGTTTTAATGGAATAATGCTCATGTGTGGTTTCGGACTCCCCTGGCTCTGACAAAATGTATTCTGCGACTCGTTTTAGTCGTCCGTTTTTTGAAATGTTTAAGGAAATTACATATGAGCAATTCATTTGTTTTACAACGATATAAGGTTTTACTAAATGGCCTGTATTTTTCATCGGCACTTTTCATTGGCCTAACTCTTTATTTTCTTATAACAATAATGGGTCGTTACATTGAATAGTATGCGGTCAAAAAGATCATCAAACAATCTTTGCGTAAAGTTAAATTTTAAGGGAAAAATCACCTCACTACAAAGTGACACTCATATTGGCACAGACTTTCTGTTGCTGGTCGCCGATTATTATCCTTGGAATTTGTAGTACAAACTAGGATAATCATTCTGCCCCATCAGTTTACACATGGTGTGTTTCGTTTCATTTTTACCCATCAATTCTGCAAAATCAATCCTTATTTGTACACAATTGCTGACGTGATCTCAGACTACAGGGAAAAAAAAAAGAACGCGCATAAATATACAAAAATACCATTCTAAGAGCATTCGCCCGGAAATTCAACAACCAAGTAATTGCACACAGGAGCTATCATGTAGGCTGGTATTCTGAAAGGGAGACTACTTTATACCTGGGTTAAAACAGGGTTCGTCCTACAGAGTGGACTTTTTTCCTTTCCAAATACTATGAAGGTGTGCATTTTTCTCACCCGTTCATTTAATAACTTTCACAGTATTCTGAAAGGAAAAAGGTCCACTCATTAAGGAGTAACCCTGGTTTCAACCCAGGTCTAAAGTTAGTCTCCCTTTCAGAATCAAACACGTAGGCCTAACACAATTTCTTACAAATCGCACTTAATATGATGTGATGTAGAAATGTACCGTTATGTAATGTTTTGCAATGTAATACTGTGATGTATATTATAGTAATGGCAATTTACATGCAATGGTCATGTATCACCCGACAAATCAAATCCCAAATTGTGGGTGTCTTTGCAAATAAAGGTTCCTTTGAAAAGGAAAGGTCGAGCAATGTTAAATTTCCAATGAAATGTATGTATGTGGTTTCAGTGTTTGACCTATTAGTTGATCATAAACTGTAGAATTTATTTTACAAGCCTTTTCACTTTGCATTTTCCTACTGCCGCCAATTTCAGACACACATTAGCAGACAGCAAACCTTTTTGTGAACAATGTGTAAGGCTAGAATAGATGCTGCGATGTAATGAAATGTAGACGTTTATTAATGTTTTTTGCAATGTACTATACTGTGATGTTATTATTATAGTATTGCAATTTATTTTAAATTAAGACATCACATGAGTGGGCCCTAAATCTAAAGATATTATAATACATTATGCTGAATATCGGGCCAGACAGTTCAAAGTTTATTTTACCATATGGACTTATACAATCAATGCAAAGTAAAAAGTCTGTGCGGAAAAACATACAGAAGTAAAACTTCGAAATAATGGTCACCCTTAAATTATGTGAAATCAAGTTCTTCAGCTTCCAAAAACTAGGACAATTATATACTGCACGAATCGACATGTGCAAGACAGGACAAGACAAGGGGGGGCAACAACAAATGCAAACACCATATTAGACATAATATTAATTGATTAAAACAAAAGGTAACGAGCACCCTCTATATGCGGAATAATGTGGTCCCGGGGTCGTAAAATTTTAACAAACAACTCCCCTGCCAGGACACATCAAGAGCCTACAAACGTAACTGCAAACCATTAATTTCTATTCCATTAGCACAAAATCAATTTTATAAACACATAACATTATAATTAATATACAACAACACTGCAGTCAGACAATACCAATAGCCATTGCAAGTCGCTATTTACCACACATTTGTGATCGAAATAACCACGATTGTCATCCCATCCAACAGTGCTCGCGCAAGAGACTTAAAGTATAATGAAATGGATTTTCACACAGTTTTGAATCTGATGGCTGTATTTTGAAACGTATTTTAATGCAAAGACCACGGATAGTAAACACTAAAAGATGAACTAAAAAACTTATTGATAACTTGCTATAATGGCTTTAAAGTTGAGTTTTAAAATTGTGTATGTAAGAGACTCCACGAATGATAGGAGGAATTGATTTTCCACATAGAGGTCTCGTGGGGCCCTTCTAATTTTTCAGGTCGTCCCTAATTAACTGGGGCGGTACTTAAATGATGACGCGTATGATATTGTTAACTATTATTAAGCAGTAGTCCAGAAAATACTTAAAATCACGTAGTCAGAAAAATATCTTAGAGTAAATTTCATATCGTATTTATAAATAAAGTTCAAGTTTTGCAGCCCGATGGATGTCCTAACGGTTTAAAGTATTAGTCTAGCAAATAAAGGCGGAGTGTGTGTGTTAAATAGGGGGGTTAGTCCACATACGATAAGTTTCTTTTGTTCCATGTGGGTGCGATGACGAAAGCCACTTATTTCGATCACCCAATTAAGATACAATAATGGTATGTGAAGTAAAGACTTTGTATAGTGGAAAAAGTGGTATTTTCAGGCAAAACGTGTTTCAACAAAGAGAATACCATTAATATTTAGAAACGATATTAGAAACCATATGGGGTTAGCCGGATTCCAAGTAAGGGAATGGTCAACATAAATCCCAGGAATTTGGGTTGTGGTCACATGATAATAATGTTAACATTGTCAATTAAAGATTAAATCTTATATATTACGTGTATCTACCTGTTTCTGATGACATACAGTTATTTTTATTTATATTGAGTGATAAGTTTTTAGCTTAAAAAACATGTTGAAATATTCCCAGTTAATATGGAACATTATTACTATTGGGTGAGATCTTTATGAGAAGCAAGTAATTTAGGTGTCATCACAGCAAACAAATAAAATTGAAAAGCCTGGAGGAGTAACCAATATCATTTATGTACTAATATAAAAAGCAAGGGTCCCAACATTGATCCTTGAGGCACACCAACAATTTTATATTAAAAAATAAGAATAACGTATATGCAATTTAGTATATTGGGTTCTATTCCGTAGGTAACTCCTGAACCACTCGAGGCATTTCCTCCTGTACACCATAATGGGAAAAGTTTGGAGAGAAGAATATAATGATTTAAGGTATCGAAGGCCTTCGAGCGGTCTAGGAATATGGCCATATACGAGGACCTTACCCTGGGCAACCAAATTGACCTAATTTACTCTAGAAGATACAATTAAAAACATGACGTTAGTTGTGCAGTGACCTTCACGTAACTTCGATATTTGGAGAACGAAACTTTATTCAGCAGTCCATACATGGCCTCTGTTCAGGGAGAGCCATGCACACTATTTAAAATACGAAAAATGTACGAAGCTCATTTCAAAAGGGCTAAATCCACTTTTGGTCAAACTAAGTCATAGCAGAAGTAAGATTGTAAAACACACTTTTGACACTTAATTTTAACGTTTTCAGTTCAAGCCAATTCCAAAGATCCTGGCTTCGGTATTGTAGGAATTTCGTGAAAAGTTTGATATTATAAAAAAACTTTACAGAAAATGATAAAATATCGAAATTTTTGCTCCAGGGACAATTGTTGTTTGTATCATTCTTAGCCAAATTAATCCCCAAAAAGGAATGTTGTAAAGCGATAATAACTTGACAATAATTCAATATAAAATCAGGTTTTTGCTAAAAATAACTCAAATTGGGCAGCCATCTTGAAAAATAGTTAAAACAAGTAAAAACCAGGTTTCTATTTTCATCGCCACTTCAGATTTCCCTATACGTGACATAATGGTTTTGAGATCGGGGTTTTTTATGGGAAATTAATAATTTGCCCAAATTTGGTCTGCAATATATTCCAAAAGAGCTTAAATCGATTTCACGCAGAAAATTAATACATAGAAACACTGTATAAATCAAAGAGTAAAATTAATAATTGTGTTATTTTTTCTTGGCTGCATACATACGGTATTTTTTAATTGACGCCAGAAATTGTATGAATTGATAAAGTGCAATGTGGGTTATTTGAAAGAAAGAATGATTTTCTCAAACTATGAAACAGAGGATTTTATGTCCGGTTTGAAATCACTTTTTCAACTTAATATTTAACGTAACGACTGCGTTTGACTTGTCGTTTTTCATATATAACTCTTTTTCCTATCTTAATCGTAAACCCGATACATAGGGCGTGCCTAGAAATTTTTATTGTGGGGGGGGGGGGGGGGGGCGACAGCGGCCTGGACTATTTCGAACCATGAGAATCGAAGCGAGCGGACCGACGAACGGTGATGCCATAGGTTTTAGGTTTTTTCAAGACATGAAACGCCTTGCGTACCTCTTCCGACACTTTTTGATTTGATCCGCATTTGCTGAAAAATCAAATAAATGTACCAGGTTCCTCTTCTTTTTCTTCTTCTTTTCTTCTTTTTCTTCTCCTTCTCTTTCCTCTTTTTTCTTTCTCCCTCCTCTTTCTCGTCCTCCTCTTTTTTTTCTGGAGACTCTTGGGGGGGGGGGCTTTAGTCCCAAAGCCCTCCCCCGGTACGCCAGTGCGATAATCGCAAATATCGTATAGTTTTTGAGATGTACCAGTAGTAAATTTTATCATCAACATCACACTTAACGATCTATAACTTCCACTTTTGCAGGCGGAAAAATCCCCACTGCAATGAGATACCCCCGACACGGGCGAATGTAGGCCCTATGTGATGCCATTATTAAGGAAATTGGGAAGTTCATGGACTAGGGATTCTACACCCTTATTAAAAAAAACTGCCTCGTCAAATATGATTTTACACTGATTCTAGTCAAAATTGTACTGGACAATCTGGTAAACCAAATCGGCCTCAACATGTCATATTTGACAAGATTTGATAAAATGACCTGTTTTTCGTCGGTCAATTGACCTGTTTCCGGGCCAAAAATCTCCAATACCGAACTAGAACCGCGTAAGATCATATTTTTACTCAGCCCAGTAGTCCAAATACTTTTGATTAGACGAGGTCCATCAGGCAAATTTCCCAGTTTTAAAAAGGAAATGTTCTTGTTTTCGTCATCCACCATCCTTGTTTTGGTGTTGGAGTCAGGTTTAGTCAGTTGTACGGATTCATTGCCGCGAGTATCCATAATACGGACGCTCCTAACTGGGCCCGCTTTTAAGGTTGGGGGACGAAAATGGGAAATACGGTTAAAACCCTTAATTAAAAACTGTCTGAGATGTACGTTAATATCACTGTACACGGGACCGACGGCCCCTCCGAAGGCCGGTTGCTTCACATGATTCATATGCCAATTCCAAGTGAAACCATGGCCCTGATGGTGGGTGCATATCTTTTTTTGACCATACAGATCAAATCAGAATTGAGTACCGGATAAGCCCAGCAAGTGTCCCCACCGGTTTCGAACCCCGGGATTTTTGGTAAATTTACGCCCAGGCAAGCACACCTAACCACTAGATTATGCTCCCCTCTCTAAGGTATGTAATCAAGGTATTAAGGTATGTAATCAATCTGGAGATTCTGGGACCAGAAGACGGTTTTTTTTTCGTTAGAGTAAAGCTCTGCTAGTGGAGCTGTAACCTACTCTGTATTTTGGGCGTTTATAAACAAATCGAAATGTTGTTATCATCAATCATTTGCTTATAGTCCATAAGCTGCCCGCATCATATGTCGTTCTGTTGCACCCAATTAGTTATTAATTTTCCCATAATCACCTTAAAGGGGTGTCCCCTGAATAGGATTAGCTATTTTTCCGCCCCGAAAAAGCTGCACGTTAGCGTGGCCCCTGCCATTTCAAAGGCTGGCCATTGTTTTATGTACGCCATTCTCATTTTTAGATAGAAATTTTATCCCCGACTACAAACACGAACCCAAGTTTTTACTGTCTGAAAGGGGCTTAAAACATCTATGCGTCCAAGATGGCTGCCACAGGACGCATTTTTTTGCTACTGACCTTAAAATGCACAAATTGTTTCCCTAAGAACCTGGGTGCTATTTGGGGACCAAAGATTCATGGCATTTATATTTTACGTACAAGCTGTTTTAAGATGGCGGTGAGTATATTCGCTCTACAAGGTTACGTAAATCAGGAAGAAAATCAGCCCTACCCATCTTTTCGCGACGTATTTAACACACTTTCTAATCACGACCCTAAATCATTGTCAAGATGTAAAAATATTAAGTGGGTATTGACTTATCCTAGAGAATGCCGTTAACTACTATAGCTTGTTACTATTTGGGCCATATAACGTAATTTAAACTGACTATATATAGTTCACTAGAGAAGACAACCACGCTCATATCAATCTGATACAATAAAATCATAATAAATTTGTGTGGACTGATTTTTAAGGCTTACTCAGTGACGTCATAGGTGTTTCCCATAAAAATAAAACTATGGTTATGAAGAAGTTACAAATTGTCTATAAGTAGAAGGAAAATTTAAATATGGTGACCTAAGTTTCTTTCTAGCCCATCAATGCTATCTTGTTTCTGCGTTCTACTACCCAGGCTCCTTCTCCCTCTCTACTACCTAATCAGCTTCCTTCCCAGAGTTCAACATGTTAGGTGTTCTGCAACTTATCCGAAGACGAAGAAAATGCGGGAAATGTTCTCCATAGTTTCCGTTTATGGTTCTTATTATGTCGCAAAAATGGTGGCAAGGGTGTTTTTCTTCTTGATTTATGTCCCCCGGAGCCGGTATAACCGCCGCCATCATGAGTTATTATCACGTCCGCAATACACAATATTCTTGGAACCTCTTTTTGGTGCTCTCCATCTTACTTCGCATTCTTACCCCCTATTTGGCAATTTTAGTACTTTTAAAAAACATGCCTCACCGGCGGCCATCTGGACACTTAAATGTTTTACGCCAACTTCATGGAAGGTAGAACTTTAGTCGTTTAGATCCTGGAGAAAATCCTATCTATACCGTAAATACAATAGCAGTTTTTCATAAACAGATGGTGGCCATTTTAAATAGGCATTATGCGCTCTGTTGCACTTTTTTCGGGCGGAAACACACCTAATCCTAGACAGGGGGACACCCCCTTCAAGTGATATATTGGAAATGAAATCACCAGTGGGTGCAACAAACTCGTATTTTAAGGCCCGTACAGAAACCGGTCTGGCCTATACATGGTAGGTGTGTCCAAGTATTGGATTATTTATCACGATATCTTGATGTATAGACTTCTAGTACTTAAATGTGATTGTGCTAACACACCACTCACTATTCTAACAAAGCTACCAGAATGTATTCACTTATTGTGTAGAATTTACAATGATAGTGTGGGAAGTGTGCGCATTATTTTTTGGGCTTATGTGGTTGTGATAAATCTTGCACCGGGGGAATTAAAACTCACAGTTTCAAAAGGACGATATACAACTTTATTTGCGCATTGTCGAATTGTGGTAATGAAGCGGGGGTGACCCCATATATTGAGTACAATAAGCACCTTCTCCCTGATAGTCGCAACTGAGGGCGCCAAACAATGGACACCCCATGCATGGAGAGTCAGATAGAGGTGGACACCACTGCCTGCAACAATAAACCCAAAATTTAAGACACCATATAACCTTCCCTTAAGGTTTGCAGCTGCATTAAAGGGTGCTTTCGTATTCTAGCATCTTGTAGTTTAGGTCCATTAGATACCTTGAGAAAAACTTATTCGCTTTATTTTCAGTTGATCCGATCTTGATGGTTTGATGCCATGAGCAAATGCTCGTACCAAAGATCCCCCTACGCCACTGTGTTGTAATTTTCTGGTCCATCTACTACTGATACAGAAAATACGAAATATTGGCAATTTTGTTACGGATACGAACGAATTTGCGATTAGGCACATATTCATTACTAAGTCCAATTAGTTAAGGATAATATAAAATCTCAACTTTTTTCGAGATAAGTTGGGGACCGACGTTATGAGTCACGAAATACCCTTTTAATTGGTAAGATAGCCAAATAAGTTTGTTGTTAATTCCGTTGTTTTGTTAGCAGAATAATAAATGCCACCATGCCTTAAAATACAGGAATGAAAGCAATGCTGTATTTTATAGTTTGTAACCAAACCAACGTAGCTTCACAGTGATTGACTTATCCATTCCAGTTCGACAGTTGTTTTCTAAAGAGTGAGCAATTACAAATTCAACCCTGAAATACATAACGTTTTTCACATAAATTCAATCAAAATCCAATGTTTTAAATAACACTGGTTTAAAGATGTACGAAAATTCACATAACAGGTGTTCTTATAATGTGAAACATTTTGATTTTTTGTCAGTGATGTAAATCTTTCTATCAAAAATATCCTCCCTCCATCTGAAAGGATTAAGCTGAGATTTATTACTTTGGTACAGAAATTGTGAACTCCAGCCTTAATATTGACATATAACCTTATACAAGCCATAGACCCACTTTGGTGTTAACACACCAATGTGAAATCGCGCACGGGCTTGCGTACATAAACCCGAA
>JAMKCH010061529.1:0-67425 GCA_023653785.1 Ophioderma brevispina
CACCCCATCTCCTGCCCAGCATCACCTCAGATTTGCTTCTAATGGATACAAGCAAACACTTTATTTAGTGTAATTGGTCAATTAGTGGTACTAATGACAATATAGAATATAATGTAGTGCGGAAAGACAAATTGACTATCTAATAATATATAGTCATGTCTTTTGGCTATATTTTATGTGTTACATCAAATATGAAGCATACTTTAATAGGTAGGCAGTATCACAGGTTTTGTAATGAATTCTATACCAAGTAATCAATAGATTGCTTTGTACTTTTGGGCTCAGATTCACTCCTACCCACTACCAAAATGTTATTACCATACAAGAAATGTAGCCCCTGATTATAAAAAAAAAGCGCACATGAAATTAAGATCTCATTCCTCGGCCATCATTGATTCATATAACCCTAGTGCAAGCGCGAGTCTTAAAAAGTATTTAAGAATTTGGTTTTAAAGTTGAAAGTTTGCTGGTAACTGGTGTTTTAAAATCTTTCAGTGAGATCAAAGCAATCTGAAATAAATTTTGGTCAAATTAAGGAAAAAGTAAGATTATTATTGTAAAGTTCAGGGTCTTTATGAGTTGTACAAATTGTCAAATATTATTTTCACCTATTTTGTTCTATATCAGCGATTCCATTCTCATCGACGTAAAAAAACTTGCTTGTACAGTGTATAAGGTTGTCATAATTATAATGGATTTACTACTTTTACTTTTAAGGAAGTGTAATTGCATCACACTGTGACCATAAATTGCCAAGGGACAACATAGCATCATTTATGTAAGCAAAAAGTTAGAAGGGACTATTAGTTTTTGGAGCGTAATGTCCATGACGCAAAAGTGTAATGTCCATGACGTTCTTATGAGTGACCTGCCCAAGTTGTGGAAGATACTGTTACAATTTGGTTTTAATATTCTTGTAGAGTTAACTCTACCCATTAACACTATACTGCTTTGCAATTAAAGTGAACTCTAAATTCAGAGAGTTTTTGAGTTGAACTTCAATAGTGTGCAAAACATGTTTTTTCTGCGTAATGTCCATGACGCTCATTTGCATAACTCCTGTCGTAATAATTAGCAATGGCTTCCCTACAAAAATTGATGAGAGGTACAATTTTACCCCAGCCACAATAATCAATTAACAAACCCAAAATACAGAGTTTATAAATAACCTAATTATACCACTAAAAGCAGAAAAATTGGTCCACGTGTAATGTCCTTGATGCTGGAATCGCCCCTATACGGTTAAAACAAAGCATAAAAGAAACATCTATACTTTACTGTTTTGAAGAAAACATTTAAAGTCCAATTTAACACCTCTTATGTACACAAAGGCAGCATTTTATAATACCTGCCACATGTTTTGATCGAGATCTCGATCACTTGAGCACAGTAAGTGATAAACCATAAATGCAACGTAAAACTACAATTATATTACCTTAATAGGCTACAAAGTTATAGATCTCTATGTGAAATTGTTTATTTTGGGATTGGCAAAATAGAACGCTGTATCAAACACGTATAAATGAATGACAGTATGTGAAATACCGTACGGATATGATGATTTTGAGGAAAATGGCAAAAATCTATAATAAATTATAAACTTTTTACTCATTTTGAAACTTTGTGGATGGTAAGAACTTGAACTTAGTAATTTGGGGAAATTTTGCAAAAATCTCAAAAATGTGAAATACGACGGTATGTCATGCGGGCGACAAACTAATTGCATCAGCTGCTTGTACCCAGGAAGTTAATGATATTCCTTTTTTGTCAATATTTTTCTTTCAGTGAGCTGTGATAGAGGATCAGCATGGCAGGTGCCATGATTCGAACACTGACCAAAAAGAATGTCAGAAGATATGTGGATGAAAACTTTGACTTGGATCTCACATGTATCCTTAAAAATCATTGCTATTATTACAAACTTTCTGAAACAAATCAAAATGGTTGTGGATGGAACACCTCTATACGTATGGATTATGGAGGGGCATTGGTAAATATTTGCCATTATTTACAAATGTATGTGAACATAGGCGTAAATCCCGGGCGATATTTTGATGAGGGGGGATGGTCAATACAATCATTCCCCCCAATGTTGCCCGTTCATGTGTGTGTTTGACCAAAAAAGGCTCTGTGCGCTTTGCGCGTATTTTGTTCTAATTAGAATTACAATTAATGATTTTAGCTTCTAAATGGCCACATTTTTAGCGCGCTTTGCGTGCACATGTGTACTGATGTGTTAGTAATGGATCTTTTTAGCAAACCCTGTTTCATTCATAAATTTTCATCAACCCCATCCCCCCAATGTGAAAAAGAAATTTACGCCACTGTATGTGAACCTGGTAGAACAAAACAGCAAGAAAAGTCACTTTTGCCACTTGTTGTGACTACCAACTGATGACTGTACTATGTCATTTAAAGCAGTGACAGCACATTTTAGAAATTTTCAAAATTTGAGATTTTTGCATTTGTGTTGGTAATTATCTAGTAAACTATATCTGCGAATGGTAATGCTCAAAAGTGCGCATTTTTCATAAAAGAAGCGATTTTGTAATTAGAATCGGGATCCCCCATTTTAATTTAATGGCGGAACTGGAAACGCCAAATTTATGTCCGTCCATTGTGAAAATAGTGTCATCTCATGAAAATGACCTCAAACTTGACTTGCCTAAACCAAAGGAACAACTAATGGATGAGCGTAGACATGTACATGACTCTACTTTTCGGCTATGTCATATTGGAAGGCCATTTCCAGCAGCCGTTGAATTATTTTCGGGATCTCCGATATTAAAGGTGCAACGAGAGATTTTAAGACGTCCATGTAAGGGGTCATATGCAGTGATTTCATATAGATTAGACACTCAAATGATTTCTTACCTTGTATTTTGGTACAGAAATGCCTTAAAAGTGAAAACAAAAGGTGATTTTTGTAAGCTTATATTTCAATAGAAAACATAGGCTGAATTTCGTATTTGCTCCTATACAAAATTAGAAATTTTACAATTTTTGTACCAAAGAAGCAGTTCTCAGCTTAAAGGGGGATGGCCCGATTTAAGGATATGAAGTTTTCATCTTGATAGATTGGCCTTCACCCAAAAACCCCACCTGTAAAGTTTTGCGCCGATATTTCAATGCGTTTTCATGTGAGAGCAGAAAACGTGATTTCGTAAGCCCCATAGAGTACTGTGTAAAATTAATATTGGTCGACCAAATTGGGATACATTTTCGCTCATTACTTCCAAACCAAACATCCTTTGGCCCTAAGATTTCACAGGGTAAATGAGAAAAATAGTAGCTTTCTTCTGATACCAAAATGTTGACCACTTCCGGTAAAATCTGGGCTTCTGGGGACGAGGCTATTAGCGATCGGGCCATGGACCTTTAATCCTTACAGATGGTGATATTTTCGATATAAAGCTTAACACCAGTGCCAAAATCAGAATTTTCACATTTTTTCGGGACACCTGTTATTTGAAATCTCTCGTTGCACCTTTAATTATCCTAACTATATACAAAATTCTTGTTTGAGCTTTACCATTCACAGGTATAGTTTATTAGCCAGTTACCTACATGCAACTCAGATTCAGATTTCAGATAAGTTTTAAATATCTGTTCAAATATCTCAAAATTTTTGGAAAATTGGGGGCACTCTTAAAAAAATGTGCTGTTATTGCTCTAAACAACACAAAACATACTGTACAGCAAGACAATCTCAAAACTGACCCAGCGCAACTGTATTGCTAATTTTATTGTGCCAGGTCACACATACACTTGTAACCAGCTTCTTCATGGGAGTATCTGTGAAGTACCTGTTTAAATAGCTGCGGAGTACCCACCCGCATGGGTACCACATCGCGCTGGCCGCATAAGTGGGGTACCGTAATCATCCACCGAGGTACATACACAGTACCTTAACCACTTGTCAGCCCATGTGGGACTACCTGTGTGGGTACTCCCATTCAAATGAGCTTTGAGCTCTGTGTGATTATTTTAGTAATTTTATTATCCATTATTGAACATTTTGGTCACCTGTGTTAGATATTTTTACACAAAATATCATATAGGGATTTTTAGTGATGCTGAACTTAAAGAGACACTGGCACATTTGAAAAATAGTGCACCCTCAAGATTTTTCAAAATCAATATTTTTGCACGGTTGTAAAGCTTTTACATACATTTGCCCTCACCTGAAATGATTAAATCCAAATCAGCATCCTTATGGGTATACAGAACAATTTTATAATTAATGTCGCTGGCGACATTAATTCAGCAGACGACGGAAATGCCGTTTAGCACAAGAAAATGCATGCCGTATGCATGTTTCCCACGGGATGCACCCTGTTTGACCGGTCTGTGACCTTTATGGTTTTAATATCAAAGAGTACGAGTCTATGATATTCATGCAATATACACATCTGTTGATTAAAGTTAGCCTACAAATTACCTGGATGTCTTTAACCTCTTATTAACGCCCCTATCTGTTTTTGAGTATGTTATTTTTATCATTTGAGAGCAAATTGAAGAAATTTCATATTTTGTGAAAATGTGCCAGTGCCGCTTTAAATATAAATGCTACTAAACTTGAAAATGGTCAGAAAGAAGTAAACTATGGGATGTTTGCCACCCTCTGTGGGCCAAAGTGTTGCATGCTAGGCAGCCGGTAGGGGAGTACCTGTAGAGGTACTCCACTACTGGTGGCCTGCATGCATGGTACCTGTCAGTCACCTAGTAGGAAACTGCAGAGACCAGAGTCATTATATGATGGATACTGCTAAGTAAACATAGTTGCTGCCCCAGTGGCTTTTTACTCCACAAGGACTTAGTGTAGGTACTAAGGTACTGCATCAATAATGCCATCAAGGGGTACCTTGGAGTTAGAGCTAAGAGTACACTTGGAGTAACCTAAACTCTGGGTTTTGCACTGTGAGTAAGGAATCTCGGCTGTGTGTATGTGAGCATTATAGACACCTGAGATCCCCAGATATAGGCAAATAATTATTAAATAAAAACTGATGATTATCGAGGGCCATCATTCTCTTTATGCGGCGATGTCATTCAGGTTACCCATTGAAGGCTGTATTATAATTTAAATAAAGCAAATTTTTGGGAAAGTTATGAAAGTGGTATTTCTTGAAAACAGCAAAAGGTAGACTTTTGAGTATAATGTCATTCATTTTAGAATGCGGAACGTTTCAACTTATCATTCTTATAAGCAATGTATCAAAATCAAAAAAATAACACTAATGGGTACTAGATAAAGTAAACATAGCTGTTTATGCACCAGTGGTTTGCTGTAAGAGTGTGTAGGTACTGCATCAAGAATGCATCAGTCAAGGGGTAATCTTGGTTAGAGCTACGAGTCAAATGAAGTAGCCCAAGCTCTGGGTTACACCGTGAGTGAGAATCCGGCTGTTATAGAGTATGCTTGTCACATTGGGTAGGATATTTTTTCATGTAAAGCAATCAATCCATACCTGGATCGGGACGACTTTTAAAGTGGTATAGAAAGCAAGGGGGTGAATGAAAACCCATTCAAACCAGTCGTCCGTGCTGTGCGCAGACATTTTGAATATTGCCACGGAATGAAATTATTATTTTGGGTGATTGTATACACACATAATGTTAAATCGATACAAACAATCCGCCAAATATCAGTTGTTGGAGTTGGGTGCTATTGGGTGGTTAAATTTTGTCTACCCATGGCCACAAAACGAATGAAATGACAACAGTAGTCTTGATTTAAATAAAACCGCCTCAATGAATTACATCTTTTCCCTAAGCGGCGCATTGGCATTATGAGAAGAAAAAGAGTAATTGAGCACAAGATCCAGGTACACTATTATTACCTGGCCACCTCTAACACATACATGAATTGGTATCCTACCGATTTAGTGTATATGCAAAGCTTCACCCACAGTATGTGGAACAAGAGGAGGGGACGGCAGCCATGCTTTCAATTTGGTTTTTGGTGACTCTAGTTTTCTTGTGGTCGGCCAAACATGACGAGACGGGTGTTGTTTGTATTCTAAAGATTACCGAAAGTGTTTTGCCTCTTATCTATATAGACTCTTTGGTTATAGAGCAATGTTCTCCTTAAAGGGTGCAATGAGAGATTTCACAATATCAAGTGTATCATCAAAAATCGAAAGTATTGATTGTGCTCCCTGCTGTAAAGCTTTCTATTCAAAAATATCCCCATCTGAAGGATTAAAGCTGAGAAAAGTGTTTCTTTGGTACAAAGATTGCGAAATTTCTAATTTTGTCTAGCGTTGGCCAAATTATGAAATTCAGCCTATGTTGTAATTGAATAGAAGCAAGTTAAAATCACCATTTTTCTCTTTTAAGACATTCTGTTAGCCAAATACAAGTAAGGAATCTACTGAGTGTTAAGCTATATAAAATTACTATTATGACAAAATATTTGGGTGCCTCAAAACTCTCGTGGGACACTGTAATAACTCTCCCTAAGCCCAAAGGAGGGTGATTTGAAGCGCTAGCGGATCTGATCCTATTCTGTCGTTACAGGATATTTTGGCCATTTTGAGTATGGATCTATCTTAAAATGGCTTTGGGCAGAATATTTAAGTCTCAACCATTTATAAGGGCAACAAGAGATTTGTACATACCAGGTGCCCATTAAAAATGTTGAAAATTCTTATTTTGGCACTAGTATAAAGCTTTCTATTAAAATGCCCCATGGAAACGAATTCACAACTGAGAAAATTTGGAAAATTTCTAATTTACTATAGGAACAAATACTAAATTTAGACCTTCGACTGTTCTAGGAATTCGCCAAATGAAAATTGCTTTTGTTTCACTTTCAATGTGTTTCTGTAGCCCAAAGACAGGTAAGAAATCTATTGGGGTCTTATTATATGAAATCAACTACTCTACATATGATACAATATCGGGTGCCCCAAAATCTTGTGTTGCACCTTTAAACAGGGAATGTTATGTTATAGATAGTGGCATGGCACCATGGGAAACAAGCATGGGATCATAAAAACAAAACCACCCGCGGGGGATTGAGAAAAAGTTGTGTAATCTAGCGAATAATGAAATAAAGCAGAATAAAAGAAAGTGCTGGAATCACAAAAAGTACCTTTAACTTTGATTCTTGTCACTGTATCTGTGTGTAGATACAAGGTAAACAGCCAATTGGTATTTTTGCTTCCGATACTATAAACCTGGAGGGAAATACTCTTAAACCAATTACATTTTATTTTCATACTTTTCATGTTCAAGCAACTTCCAACAAAAATTAAGGCAAATCTTGCACTTTCTCTTTTGTGTATAGCTCCAGGTAAAAAAAAAAAAAATTATATCTCGCCTCTCACAATTACAAAATTGTTGACAATACAAAGTTTTAAATATCTAAAATGGAACAAGAATTATGAACAGATTAATACTTTACACACAAACTAAACACTTAAATACATACATTACATCAACAGACCCATACATAGTACATTGCGTAATAAGGTTTACACTTCCCCACTCAATTTCAATAACAACTATTGCACACCACCCTCCTAGAAACAATAAGGTGGATTTCCCATTCTCCAAAATTTAACCAAATGAAAATATTTAAGGGGAACTCCAAACATAGACATATCATTATTAGAGTAGAGATAGAGATACACATGTACAGTAGTAGGCGTAAAAATGTGAAACCAAACATCAAAATTAATCTGGACCCTTGGGGTTTGGAGGCTAGCCACTAACCCATCAACTGTTTTACTTACTGTCTGCACCTTTGATTAGATTAAATACACAAAAGCATTTATTATTATCGTCAGATGTGAAAAATTAACATAGGTCCCACACCAAAGACACCCCAAGGGCAACAGACAGGCCAAAACCACCATACATAGCATAGGGTCATTCCATGCCAAAACATCAAGGTGTGGAACCCACCCGGCTCAGATTGTGTGAAATGCAGTCAAAGGTAATTTCATGGGGCTAGAGGAGGTCAAAGGAAAAATTCAAATTTATTCCATTTTGCAGTTAGGCTCTCAAAGTTTTACGACTCGGGGACATACATTGTGATTCAGGATTAAAAAAAAGTATTTATGTATTTATATAATCAGTAATTGCCACTTGTTGCATCAATAACAAGCAAGTAGAATTTCTTTCTTTCCCCCAGTAAAAATAGGCCCTCAAATAGTTGACATGGTTGAGCAATGGACTCTAAAAGGGGACCAAACATAGCGGGCGATTATTTTGACGCGTACACCTGATATTCAGAAAAACCTTACATGGAAAAAGTGCCAAAATTTGACTAAGTACTTGAACTGGGTCACCTAACATGTCATGAAGGAATTGTTTGGGACATGTTTTGGATGATACTGATCACATCTTAGTGGTCTGTATTGGTGAAAAAAAAAAAAAATTCCCAAAATACTTGGTCAAATTTTGCAATTTTATAGTGAAAGGTTTCTGAATTCAGAAACTTTTAAACCAACTGAGCTTAATTTTGCTTGATATGTAATCCACATTTTTTCACTGAAGACATCAAAAATACAAAACAAAACTTCCATCACAGTGATTGTTATAGTGTATGCTAATATTCTTTCAATGCTCAAACTTCATATCAGGTGTACGCGTCAAAATAAGCGCCCTCTATGTGTGGTCCCATTTTAGTCCATTTTGCACCATGGCAACTATTTGAGGGCCTATTTTTACTAGGGGGATGCAAAGAAATTCTACTTGCTTTGTTATTGATGCAACAAGTGGCAACTAATGATTATATAAATAGCATTAATAAAGTTTTTTTAATACTGAATCACAATTTTATGAGAGCCCATAACTTCAAAACGGAATGGAATTTGAATTTTTCCTTTTGACCTCCTCTGCAGCCCCATAAAATGTACCTTTGACCGCAATTTCAACAAAATCTGAGGGGGTGGGTTCCACACCTTGGTGTTTTGGCATGGAATGACCCCATAGCAAAACAAATCAACAGCCCACACCCCACCACACCCTCAGACAACCACACACATCCCTCCCCGACGACACATCAAAAACTCTCCAAGACCCATCCAGTCGCCCTGAGACTTCTATGGGACACACCTTAAAATGCACGCATTGGAGTAGCAATACAAAATGGAACAATTAAATAATATAGCAAGCAATTTTTGCCACAGAAGTAACATGTTGAAATTTGTATACCTTTTGATTTTTTTGTCAAGAAGGTGGGATAATTCTTCCATTCCCTGTCAAAATCCTTTTATGTCATTTTCATATTGAATTAAATTTAATAAAAATTCATTACACAAAAATTTCAGTGAAAGGGTCTGAGCACAGTAGCATTTCCTGTTGGTTGATTTATCGGATTCTTGTATGTAGACCATATCCTGTTGAAACTTGGCCCTGGCTAAGATGTTACATTTTGATTATATTGTGTTACCTTGAAATTTGAGAGATTTCCTTTTTAATGAGCAAGTATTTTCAAGGGAAGAAATCACTGGATATATATACTTTAGGATGCAATTTTTTTTTATGTGGAACTTTTACATGAATATTGTTAAAGATAAAATTTGTTATAGTAGGATTTTTTATTCCTGTCAGTTCATTAAAAGTTTTTGGGGCGTGTCGACGATTCCATTCGTTCTGAGAGGTTGTATGCTTTACCCAATCAATACAATAGAAATTTGATGTCACGATACCGGAGCAGATTAAGGCCATAATTAAAAAATGTCCCTTTTCTCACGAAGCAAATGTTACAAGGCAAATTGCTCTGAATAAATTCCAAACACCAAACTTGAACAAACTCTGAAGCATTCAACCTAAGAAAAATGATACGAATAAGTATATTATTACTCACCAAAGTTCTTTTACGTCACTAAGGAATATTAGAAAATCTGATACGTTTACATTTATTCGTCTTGTTTCAGAAATAGCGGGAGAAATAGTATTTGACAGCTTGGTCCAATCATTAATCTAAGTACTGGGTCAGTCATAACAGAGTACAATATTTACGTGGCCTAATCCTCCTCTAAACCCAGCCTTGATGTTAATGACACTCTATCCGTTCTTTGATTGATGCCAAACAAGGAATCGATAGCGTGTCTCAGACTTTACGACAATCTAATCAATTGAATCTGGTATGAAGCCTTTATATATTCAATACAAAAAGTTCATGTACAATGGGTTAAAGCATCTGATTCTTTTGAACAAAGTTGAGCATTTCAGCTGTTAATACGGCTTTTTAGTTTTTGATCTCAAGACATCCCCTCCAAAATGATTCGTACCATCGACAATATGCGTTTACTGACAGGAATAAAAAATCAGACTATAATTTATATCATCAGAAATAATCACCTTAATACACATGTATAATATCTGATGTTATCTGCATATTTTGTGGAATGAATTAGATTTGTATATTATTTTCTTGTTCTAAAGGGATAGAATTCTAACATTTTTGCCAAGATAAGGTAGAATAGCCAGGGACAAAATTATAGTGTAATTAATAGTGATTATTGTGATTCTGTAGAATATGTTAGCAATGATTGCATAAACTTGATTTAAAGGCACTATCAGTGATTTATCCGAAAGAATCAAAATATTTAAAATTTGCAGGAATAGCTTAAAAGTGAAGGACAAGCCTGTATAATTCTTATAAGTTACTTTTTCCAACTGAAGAATTGGCAGAAAAAGAAGAAAACGGCAGTATTCAAAGATGCGAATCTCCATTCAATTACGTGTTGTAGGAAGTGTCCGAACGGACACGAATTCCTAAAATATCAGATTTTGTCCTTATCAGGTTGCTTCTGGTCCTATAATTTGTAGGGTATGTTAGGATACCTGTCTGTTGCAGATAAGCAAAAATCTGATTTTGATGATTTTTTTGATTTTCTGATTTAGCAAATCACTGATAGTGTCTTTAAAGGCTGACTCAGATATTTTAAAATGAATTTTTTTTAATATAATAATTAAAAATAGTGCACTAGAATTAAAGATAGTCACCTAAAATGCTCAATACCTAAAATGTTGCTAACAAGCCAATTACCATGTGGAAAAATCTTGCAATATAATTAAGTTGTATTAAAGAATACTAAAATTGTGTAGAACTTATCCTTGCTTTTAACATTATATTTCCTTCACTGGATCATTCAGATGTCTTGCGCAATGTCATTGTAATGGGATTTCCAGCTGAAAAACTGGAGAGTATGTACAGAAACCACATTGACTCTGTTGTTAAGTAAGATATGGAAGTCCAATCTTCACCTCACCTATTGAGACATCCCCTACTAAATGTTTGGAACCATAAACCTACTCCCTATAGATATGAATTGACATGACGTCAATGCCCGGCAACAAACAAAGCAATGCCTGGCAGTATGCATGAGCATCTGCAGGGCTTGTGCTTTTAAATTCGTGCTCAATCAGGCGTGATAAGGCTATGAATGATGTAACCTTATGGGCATATTCTTGGCACCTATAACAATAGCAGTAGACCAGGTGCTAACTTGTGTTTGGATGAAACATCATTGAGGTAACCTATCTATACAGAGTAGGTTTATGATTCCAGAAAGTGCGCACTCGCTTGTTCGCTCACTCGCTTGTTTCGCTCGCTCACTCACTTGTTCGCTCGCGCACGCAACTAGGCTAATCACCCTCCCACCACTCGCACACCCACCCACTTACTCACACACTCACCACCCACTTGCTCGCTCGCTCGCGCACAATCACTCACTCACTCCATCACTAGCACGCACGCACTCACGCACTCACTCACTTACTCTCACCCACACTCACCCACACTCACTCACTGCACTCCCTCGCACCCACACGCACTAACCGACCACCACGCACTCACCCACAAACTCTCATCATCACTGCACTCACTCACTCACTCACTCACTCACCACGCTCCCGCACACTCACTCACACGCACACGCCGCACCACCCACACGCACTCACTCACCGACCCACCCACCCACTCACTCACTCATCACTCACTACTCACTCACTCACTCGTTCACTCGCTCACTTACTCGCTCACTTACTCGCTCACTTACTCGCTCACTCACTCACGCTCTCACTCACTCACTCACTCATCACCTCCCTCCCACCCACTCACACCCACTAGCACACCCACCACCTTACTCGCACACTCGCCCACCCACTTGCTCGCACACTCGCCCACCCACTTGCTCGCTCCCACACTCACTGCACTCACTCTAACACTCACTCACTCTCTCTCACCACACTCACTCTCCGACCCACCCACTCTCACTCTCCGACCCACCCACTCTCACTCTCCGACCCACCCACTCTCACTCTCCGACCCACCCAATAATATACTAGCTCGCTCGCTCGCTCACTCACTCTCAATCACTCACTCACTCACTCTCACTCCCTCACACACACGCACTGCCCTCTCACCCACCACACTCAATCACTGCTCACCCACACTCAATCACTCTCCCCACACTCACTCACTCACTCACACCCACCCACTCACTCACTCCCGACCCCACCCACCCACCCACCCACTCACTCACTCACCCACACCTCACTCGCTCGCTCGCCTCAACTCACTCACTCACTCACTCACTCCCACGCACTCATCCACTCATCAAGGTTAAAGGAGACAAATATGAGAGAACATTAAAATTAGCACTGTCAGGGAGAGACAGTGCTATTTTGGGATAATTCACATTTGGATTACATGATGATAAACATTCGATATGGTTTCCCCTACAGATTCCTGGATGAAAAACACAAAGACCACTACAAGTTTATAATCTGTAAGTTCTGTAAGAAAGCAAAAGAATGCAAGGGGGGAACTAATGAATGTGAACTGAATAGTTATGTCAACAGGAAGCGGATTGAACCCCAACCAACACCGAAATGAAAATGATTGATTAACTCGAAAATTGGTGAACATGGGTTGTGGTGTTTTATAGTTTTGTCGCATCTGCATAGTGATGAATGGTAACAGTATTTCGTAATATACGCTAAGGCGATAAAAAAACCCTGTTTTATTTTAATAACGGGTGAGCGGACACTTTCGCAGATGGGTCGGTCGGTCGAATTTTTTTTTCTTTTTGGTGGTCAAAATTAGCCTAAATAAGCCCCAAAATCTGAAAAAGCAAGAGAAAAAATGACAAAAAATTACAAATTTTCTAAAAAATTAGCCAAAATTGATAAATTTTTGGCTAACAATATGCTAGTTTTTGGAAAACTAAATAAAAAATTCTCTGCAAAACTGAAATCCATGGTCGGGTTGTTTTTTCATTTTTTTCATCGTCCTAGGGACATTTGTGATCCCTAGCCTCCATCCACCCATTTACTAAAACTTGGGATTTGTTATATCATCGGAACTTTTGATCTAAGTAGATATAGGCGCGTGTGTGTGTGTCAATTTCAGTGGAGATTGCTCTACTCTGGTAGAGATTTGCTCTACTCTGGTCGAATTTTATGGACAGAAATGACACACACATCTGGCCTATGAGACACTGTAATACGAACATTTGCTCATAATATCCAAAATCACTATCAGAATCAACTGCAAGTTTGCAAATAGCCTTTTCCAGGATAACGTGGCGTTACCCGTGGGTGGGGGGTCAGGGGGAACTGGCCCCCCTGGGGGAAATCTCGTGTCCCCCTGAAAAATTATTGATTTACATAGGCCATATTACTATACTAACAATTTTAATATATGCTTGCCCCCCCTGAAAATATGTGCCCCCCTCGCCCCCCGCCCCTGAAAAAAAAGCTGGTTATGCCACTGCAAGGGTTGGAATATCTATGAACCCACATACAAATGAAGGTGCTGATTCAATAATGCACCCTTAGTCCACTTCTACAACTTCAATTCAGTGAAGTATTCACCTGCAAACCTGGTTGGGGTATATAGCTTCGTTTTGGTGTTGTATCTGTTGGCATCGCATATTGCTCATTTGCTTATATTTCCTTAAAATGTGATTCACCCAGGCTTATTGGCCGACTCAGAATAGTCGCCTAAAATTCTTATTCCAAAGTTAAAGATGAATCGGAATTCTCGTTTTCTGCAGTGAATATTTATGCACATAGTATAACAAGTGCCATAGGAACTGTGTATAAACAAAAATTCTGTTCCAGAAATTTAATATAACAAAAGTTGTGATTTTTTCCCCTCGCGCTTTTATAGCGCAGCGAGGTGTTAGCATGGATGGGCGAAATTCGATTCTTATGTGTGACAACTATCAAGGGCTTCATTTTTGATCGACGTACGTCGATGAAATTTAGGTAGTGGGTAGGGATGGATAGGGGACAAGCCTTGATGAGCAAAATATCCATCATCATCCCGAATCGTGGCGTGTTTGTTGGCGCCGCTCGGATTGGTTTTCGGCTGTTGGATCTTTTAGAATGGAGGGAAATTGGAGGGAATTGGTAATATCTGGTGATGTACGACTATGCGCCGTGCCTTTAGATTACCTACGCCCCTGCCGAGGTCTGCATTTGGCAAAGAATTCTCGCTGTTTCTTCTTGGTTCTTTTGACACTCGATCGATGCCACGGCTCCTTGTGGTATGCTATCAGATGAGGTGTTTGTAAGCTCCGTCTATCGGGATCACCGAAAATCATAACGTCGACAGACGTCCTTTGCAATATTACGGCGGTCCGGTATTTTCCCTTCCCACGGTGTATGTCTTGTCCAGACTCCGAAATACTGTCAATCTGAATGGGGGCTCGGGCGAACATCACACATTTTCCCACTGTGCTTACGGTGTGCTTAGAGCTAGCTAAATTTAATGCAACGCTCTACTTTCCCCCACCGCCGTAGTCATGAGGGTTGCACATCGATTTGTATATTACCACCACGTGATCTCGTTTGTTTGTTCCTTGGCCCCCCGGTTCACCAAATGGAGAGTTTCCATTTACAACATCACGTGACCCTCGTGTAAAAACTATGTGCCCTTGGCCTTCGCCCTTGGGGCCGGTCTATCGCTGTTATGCACTGGCTGAGGGCTGTCATAATAACACAGTCAACACGGGAGTTAACCACGTGAATGTCAGCAGAGATTGGCTACCATACCACATTACCTACAGTACAATAAAATTAATTCTGGTCCAGAGAAGATGAGAAAGATCATTCTCCTGGCATGGGTCGCTATTCGTCATAGTTATTCTTCACACTGTATGACATTTGGGGGGCATGTTTTGCAAAGTTTAGCTTAGCGTACAAAATACAACAGGGAGTGGCATTGATGATGGGGGGGCAAGCTTCAAACAGTACTACAGATTGTATTGATTATTGATCTGTAAATTATAATATTCATTAGTACTTTTTCATGTACAAACACAAACCTCCATCATTCAGATGTTGTCACTCTAACGAAACATGTTTCCGTCCCCGCCCTCCCCCGCCCGCTTCCTTTTTTGAGGCCGCTCCGATTTATTTTTTATTTCAACAAAATGAAAAAAAATAATATACAAAAAAACTAAATCCATCGGAAACTGTTTTCAAAGACTGAGGACTGCGAATTTTGCGCCTCCACGAAATGCATTCTTTGCTGCTAGTCCTCCTAAATCATTTTTTTCTCGTCTTTGAATTCAGTCATGATATCACCCGAAAACATAACATCTTTTTAAAAATGACATCTCCCCATGTTTTGTAATGCAGATAAGCAGTACATGACCTCCAAAGCCCTGGGAACTATACCATATACACGCTAGCCATGCCATGGGCGCTGCCTTTGTTTTTTTTTGTTGTTGTTTTTTTTGGCGATCCTCTTCTGTATTGCGCAAGCACCAAAGCACTACGATTTCGCCGTATTTTTGTCCGTTTTTTAGTCTCATAAGTGAAAAAAAATGATTCGGTTCAGAATATCTCGAGCGTACTTTTAAAAAACACAGAAAATAGATTTAAAAAAATAATTTGCTAGGAAAGCGTCCTTAGATATTTGACCAATAAATTTCTGAAATTTTAACATAATAACCCCACCTTTGAATGAATTTCTTCCCTAACATTGGCAGTAACTCACAAATGGAATCAACATCAAGTGATTAAAAACCCGACTTTTATTCCCGACAACTTTCACTGATCCATTCATTTGATTTTATGCTGTTCCACTGATAGCCCTATTAAGTATTCATCAAGTGCCATTTAATTATTGTGTAATAGACTGTTTTGTGATTCTCAATCGCGGCAGTATTATTCCATCCACTCAACAGGGGAAGGTATCCATCAACAGTTTGTCTTTATTTAAAAAAAAAAAAAAAACACTTTTTATATTTAACTCTCTCTAATTCAAATTTGAGGGCTATTTTAATTTTATACATCATAAATTTATCGTGGTTTTCTCATACGCAGTTGAAGCAGTAAATGACTCGTTAATGAAAACGTTGGATGATAGTCTCCTAACATCAAAATGCATCACCTAATCATGAAACTTTAAGAAAAATGCAAACATATATGATTTTAACTCAATATATTCGTGTCTCCTCTTAATAAAATACTGAAAGCTAATAGATAGATCCTTGCCTCTGATAAGCTCCTATGTGACCACCTAACTGCCCGATATGTTCAGGTTTGGATCCAACAGTCCACTTAGCTTCAAGTGCCTTCCATGCGGCAACTGGCTTATGGGACTTCCAGACTGAAAAATGCCTTTGATGCTCTTCCCTGTTGACAAATTGCCTGGATACCCGTTTAGAGCCTTGGCTGAATTACCTTCATGTGCCCTTGCAATTTTTTGAAAACGATAAACTGTTTTTTATTTTTTTACTTGGCCGAACCTGTGTGGGTGAATCCATTCTAAACACAAGCCAGAATTTGTACAAATGTTAATCTTTTTTTCAAGTGACCGGGGTCAAAGCACTGAGGGTATTAGCGTATCGTTCAAGAATCCTAATTTAGACATCGTCATTATTGGTTTAACACGTAAGGGCCTAAAACAATTTTTTACAAAAAAATCCTAATTTTTTTTTTTGTGTGTTTCGAAGAATATTTTCTTATTCAAAACTGCTGAGAACAACAACACTGTAAGGTTTATTTGCTGATTTATATCTAACGGACAAGGTCGTATATTGCTGTGTCTATATTTGAGCTTGGCCGCCATCGGCTGGGCGGACCTCGCCATCTGGGTACACAGATCAAGATCACTTCTTGCAACTTTCCGGGTTTTGTTTGGTTTTACCAGATCCTATACACAATATTTGACACTCACCCTATTTTTGTGTAACGGAAGTGGATGTTCATGGGAAGGGCGCTCCAAGCGTCAGGTAGGTAAAACACGAACGCATTCTTATAGCATACGTGCAGAAGCAATTGCGAGTGAATCGAAAGGCTAAGTGTTCAGCTGTTACTGCTCAAATAAAACCCCCAAAAATCACCAAATTTTAATTTCTTTCGATTCCCTAAAGACAAACAGAGGTCAGAAAAAATGTTATATTAGTTAATTTGTTTGAACAATGAAACTGTTGTGAGTGAAAGTTCACAGTGTCGGTGCCGCTGTGTAGACCTGCCGAAGCACTGTCAGGTATGTGTACCGTCCATGTGTTTTGTCCTCATTCAATTGACACTGGACCTCATTGACACTTTTAGTAGGTGATGTAGACCTACCAAAAGTAGAGCAAGACTTCATTTTTTCCATACAATATAATTCAACATATGCGTGTGACTGTGAGGTGATGATTATTGAATAGTTTTTGGTTGTGACTTGTGCAGTAAGCCAGTATGCATTGTTGCATATTGCATGGCATGGGGGTCTAATGGAAATCAGGGAACTCTTTCGGTAATTTTTTTTTTTTAAAATTGACGAAGGGACCATGGGTGGGGGGGGTATGTCCACTGATTACTAAAAAAAATCCATTTTTTAAGTACCCCGCCACCAAATAAATCCTTGATAAAAGTCTACAGATTTCATACTACCTGCTCAGTCCAAGCCTAATTTAAATGTCATAGTTGATTTAATCTTTATTTATCACAAATATATCTGAAAAAAAGCATAGTTTCAAAGTAAGTCATTGGCTAAAAAAGGCCTAAATCTTTTATATTTTTAGGCCACTTTATACCCTAAAACTGGCAAAGCACTACAATCTTAGTATGGTCCCAGTTAGGGTTTTTTGATTAAAATTCAAGTAAGTTTTTAATTAAATGTTGACAAATAACAATTTCACAATAAGTATAGTTGTCCTTTTCAATTAGAGATAAAATTTATATAATTGTGACAGAGTAGATTCACAGCTAACCACACACGGTGCCCAATTAAATGTAGACCCAACTAGTGCTTTGTTTAAAAGACAGAAAGAAAGAAGAAAGGGAAAAAAGAAAAGGAAAAAAGAAAGAAAAGGAATAAAAGAAAGAATAGGACGAAGAAAGAATGACAAAAGAAGAAAGATCAAAAAAGAAGAATATGAAAAAAGAAGAATAAGGAAAATCGAAAAAAAAGAATAGGACAAAAGAAAGAAAGAATAGCAAAAAGAAAGAAAAATTACAAAAGAAAAGAATAAGAAAAAAGAAGAATAATAAATTAAAGAAAGAATAGGAAAAAGAGAAAGAATAGGAAAAAAGAAAGAATAGGAAAAAAGAAAAAGATAGGAAAAATAGAAAAAAGAAGAATTGAAAAAAGAAAGAATGAAAAAAGAAAGAAATTAAAGAAAAGAATGAAAAAGAAACAAACAAGAATAGGACAAAAAAAGAAACAAGAATAAACAAAAGAAAGAAATAGGAAAAAGAAAGAACGAATAGGAAAAAAAGAAGAACATAGAAAAAAGAAAGAAATAGGAAAAAAGAAAGAAAGAATAGGAAAAGAAAGAATGAATGAAGAATGATGAATGAACGACGAACGAACGTAACGAACTGAACGACCTACGAAGGAACGAACGAACGAACGCTGTGAGGTACTCAAAAGTTCCGGTCACAAGTACATGCACAGTATGTGCTGCACTCATTCCCAACAGGGCTCTTTGGTTAGGATGAATAAAAGTGAAAACGTCCCAAAATTAGGGATCTACTATCTTTTCCCACACATGTTATTATAAATAATTAGTCCTATAGCAACACTGTTTTCACTTCATTTTCAACTATTTCTTCAATTTAAATGTCACTACACTGCGTCAAATCTAGTGCCCCTTGTTATCCAATCATTATTCCTGGTTCTGCAGCGTCAGCCGCCGTCGTCTGCTTCATTTACCTACTGACGCATGTCTGCGCTATTCCCCACGTAGTGATTTTGATGACCTAGTCAGCGTTACATCGTTTCCCTGTTATTTAGGGCGAAGTGGTCCCCATCTTGGGTTTAGGATCATTGGTTTTAAACGGCACAGCGTTCGTCGTAAATTGAACAATGCATTAATTATGGCATAGCAAATGAATGTGTACAATACATATCTACGAAGCACTTGTAGGCCAACGATTGCGATGCATATCTATGCATGAAATTTGGTTCGTGATCATTATAATTTTCTGTAAAATAAATCCGTCATAATTATGGATGTGAATCAATGAAGAGACTTGACGCCATTGTGAGTAAAAGTAAATCAAATATACCCCCTGTCCTTATTTTTTTTTTTTTCACAACCACCGGGTATCCCGTGTTAAGCCGGTGGGAAAGGCAGATATAGTCCCGTTGTGAGCCCATAGTCCGGGGCTCCATAGACGAAAACGGAATCAAGCTTGAAACTATGTTCGTAAAGAGTCACTGAACGATTGCCCTAGGCTATTTGTTCACGCATTGTTCCCGGACTATGAGTACTCCGGACAATGGTTTACTACTTCTTAGCCCTGTGCGCGGACATCGCGGGCGGGTACCAGGGATTCCGAGTCACACAGCCTTGTGTGTGTGTGGTGGTAAAACACTAAGGTACTATGCCATGATACATCTTGTGTGTGAATCATCTGGAGGGGGAAGGGTGGGTGTTGGATAGGGGAAGAGTGTGTTGGATAGGGGAAAGGGTGGGTTGTTGGATAATGGGTGAAAGAGTGAGTTGTTGAGTGGCCAGGTTGGGGTTGGGGCGGTTGGGTGCACCAGGGAGGGGGCGGGTGGGGTCATCAATGGTAGAGTGGGGTGACCCCATGTGCCTTCATAATAACCCCATTTGACCCCTTTGCCTTCATGACCCGTTGTGCCCTTGTAACCCCATGTTTTTTGACCTCATGGGACCATGGTGCCCTCATGTGACCATGGGGACCTCATGTGACCAGGGGACCTCATTCACCTGGTGACCTCATGTGAACCTTGGTGACCTCATGTCACCTTGGTGACCTCATGTGACCTTGGTGACCTCAGTCACCTTTGGCCCATTCACAACCGGGACGACAGACAACACACCAATGGTCCAACAACCATTATGTATGTTTTTAATTGACACAGAAATTCAATGCATACTTCCCAAATCAAGTTTATTAGTACTGAAACAGATTATTAGGATATTAACAGTGTTGTAGGAGGTACTTAAATTGCTTTTTTCTCTCATGCTCACACCAATTTTGACCCCCCAACTCATAGCTTTATACTAGTTGGTTTTTCTGGTCTTGGTTTCACACAATGTTCAGAGACGTTTGACAACATTGGTGGGCGCCATTGTCTTAAATAGACTCACTAGGCACTACCAGTTTTCACTGTGTAGGGGTCCGTTCCGAAATTCAGTTGTAATCATCTTGCCTGAGTGGATTAATTTGTCCAAAGCTGTAACTGGAATGAAAGGTTTATGTAGACATATGCATATAGGATTACACACTAGTTTGGGGGGGGGGGGGGGGGCCCGAACCCCGGTTACTATTAAAGGTGGCTGTTCCGATCGTCTTTGGGGCCCCCCTGATTTACCCGTAGTATATCGATTTTGATATCAGATGAAAGGCCGTATTTTTTCATTGTCGTCCTGAAATTGAGCCCTCGAATCCATTTCATCCCCAAGTAATAACCAAAAACCGCGCGTTTTAAAGGTGTTAACCCTTTTATTATAGCACAGTATTGCAGAGGGGCTTGCAACATGCATTATTAGCGTCTACCATAAAAACCGCACGTTTGTTTCCCACGGTCTTGATGTGGTGTATGTGCAAGTGCCAGTCTCATATCAATAGAAAGAACACAATACACATAATCGGGAAACAACCACCTTTAACACAGTACCAACAAAATGTAAGGTTAAGGGGCTTTTTTAGCGTTGTGTCCAAAAATCAAATAATCGGGATGAATTCATTATTCTGCCACCATATCCATTATGTCAGTTTATTTCCTTTGAGGCTGCCAAATTCTTAGGGTAGGCACAATAATAAATTCTTTCCAAATCCACATGGACATTTCCTTTCCGTTCCTTATTATGGTCATAGACATGAAATCATTAAGGAGGGAGTTGGAATCGGTAAGAAGGGTGTTGGAATCAGTAGGAATGGGTAGGAATGGGTCGATAGAGTGTTGCGAAAGAGTGGGAACAATGAGTGTGTTGACCCTTGATAACAAGGAGGTGGTTAGGATGAGGGTTGTTGGTAATGGGAGTAGGATGTTTAAGGAATAGAGCTATTTGGGGAGGTGGAGATATTGGGGAGGGAAAGGGAATATTAGGTAGAGTAGGTGGGATGTTGGGTGGTTACATCGGATGTTTTGGTAAGGGTACTTAGGATTATGGTAGAGGTAAGGTGGGGTTTCCAACATATTTTTGTTTTGCTTTCTGCTGTAGATACAAGATGATGTGAACTACTTAGATACGTGTATGTGCTACATAGGGTTTGCTTCAGGGGATGGACCAAGAATAATCAAAATTCAGAATTTTAAACATGGTTTTTTAAGCAATACATTGCATTATTTTTTTTACTACTGGTTGAAGCAAGACATTTTTCCTCCTAAGCTGCCGCCACCCCTGTTCTATTCTATAAATTGTAACGAGGGTTAAATGTCAATCGTTGATAGCTCTCGTTTATATGAAGGTCTTCGATTTGAGCTTAGCATTTCACGACAGTGATTCGTATTGGCAAGCTTTATGTATATCAAAAATACCATTTTGTTTAAAAATTGAGGGTGCCCTCCTTGGGAAAATCTCTAGTCCCCTTTAATGCAGTGAGGCATTCACTTGAAAAGGGTAGGGGACAAAGCGTGATGAGTTTCTGGGTGCTAGTTTTTTAACCTACGACACCTACACACCCCATAATATGCATTCCCTGCACTCATCACTCTTGGTACCAACCCACGCGCACTAGGCCATCGTGGGAAGGTAGGCCTTAATCCAGCATGGAAACATCTTGAGGCTTTCGTCCTGGCAGTGGACCTGATATGCAGCTGATGATAAAAATGAAACATCTAGAACCTTACACAACAATATGCCATTCTATGAAATATTAAGAAAGAATATTAATCGAAAAGATGTACACGAGAAAGAAGCAATTTTGGAGCTCTGTTAACCTTGCTTTTTATTTAGTCAAATTCGGTCGGTTGACTCTGAGAGATTGTAGTCTTGGTCCAAGACGCCTCAAAATTTTGTCCACCGACCGTGAAAGGATCGCCAAAGGCGTACGTGTGTCGAGGGCGAAGCCCTTGGCCGAGAGAGCGAGTTTCTTTGCGGAAAAGGATAGTTCTGTGCAGCATAATGTGTCATCCAATATTATGTGGTCCCGCCGCATGGCGGGGAAATATAACTCCTATTAAAGATTTATTTCAGATTCCAGCACCGTCTTTTTATATTTCGTGTTCACTAGATATCCATGAGAAAAACTCATTCACCAAATTTTAGTTGATTTCGATCTTGCGGGTTTGTGTTTTGAGCAATTCCTCGTTTGGCCACTGTCCCGAGGCCACTGTGCTGTAATGTCTTTCTGTCCGTTTACTGACATAAAATACCCAATTGCAATTTCTTCTCTCTTACAGATAATTGACGAAGTTGCACATATATTGGTACACTGCATATTAAGAATGCTAATTAGGTTCAGAGATATTGAAAATCTCAACTTTCTCTGGATAAAGTCGGAAGGACGAGGTTTTGATTACAAAATGCCACTTTAATATTGCCTCGTGCCAACATTATTTTGTCAACCGAACCCTTTCTTTAACCACAACATGAATTCCCAACAGTAAAACAAAACCATGCCGCAAGACGATAGTATCAAATTGGTTATGAGACAGCAGTGCACATGCAGGCACCCTTACGTGGATGTTTTTTGTCATTTACATTGCCCATCAGTTCCCAGATCGTTAGGGAAGATTTTATCCGAAAAACACACACAATACAGTGGCGTACCGAGTAGAGTCTATCCAGAGGGGGCATAATTTCCAATCCGTTCGTCCCGCATAGGGGGAAAAATTCGTAATTCGTCCCGGTGATTTGCTCCAATGAAGTCTGCACTTGCTTGAAATGCGCGCGAGCGTCGCGCAAATCACAGAATTTTACCTTAATTTTGCCCAAATTTTTAGGCTGAAATTGGTCAAATTCCCCGAAAAAGAAAGGAAGAAATGCATATATGGTCATATCGTCCTGCTTTTTCGAGCCAGAGGGCAACTTTCCCCCCCCGCCCCGTCCGGTACGCCACTGACAAAATTATTGCGGAAAAAATGTGATGCGCAGGAGATCCCACTTAGAGGGTGCTAATCACATGGGGATCTGTACAAGCTTCTATTTCCATGTGTTTAAGTGGGGGTCAAAGATAAGCTAGCCAGTTGGGCGAACGCCAACAGTGCCCGGTAATACTCAGGTAGATACATTGCATATTCAGAAAAATGACAATTCTGGCAGCTGACATCAGTTATGATGGTCTGGACTATTAGCTACTTAGTGACGGTACTACAGTGATCATAACTTGAACACGAATAAGTGATCTTGAATCAACACTTAGGCCTACGATACCACTATTTAAGATTAAGGCCTCTTCACAAGATTTTTAGGTTCCTGTTGCCGCCCGCCAGTAAATGCCAAGAATCCCAAAATAGTCATTATTTTTCATGAATCATTATTTGTGTTTTCCATAAGAGTCAAGATTTTTTTCCAAGTATTCGGAGATTTTCTTACACAATACCTACTTTATAAGCAAGCTTATCAGAAATTTACTTTTAAAAACATGCTTTTCCGACAGCACTTTTCACCCGACAGTTATTAAAGTCGGAAAGTTGGAGGGCGGGCGGTTAAAAACCAACAAGACTTGAACTTCAAAACATGGGTGTCTTCAGTATGCAAGTCAATTAGGAGCCATTGTTGTAAGTTAAGGGTACACATATAATTGTTGATCAAGTTTCAAAACGTGTATGTTCAAAGACCCAGGATGCATGGTTGAGAGAGATCGGGAAATATGGAGAGATGGTGGGGGGGGGAGCGGGATCATTTTGGTGATTTCTGGATGGTTTTCCGTGTTTTGGCTCTTTGTGTTTCGATAGTTGATGAGCATTACCTGCACCCAAATCGGCTAGGTTGATAGTTCAAAATAAACAAATTGTCAAAATAAACAATTTTAACACAAAAGTGGACACTTGAATGTTACAGATGGTTTCTGGATGGTTCTCTGTGTTTTTGGATATTTGTATATCAATGGTTGTTGACATTGCGGGAAACCCAAATCAGCTTTTTGAGTTAAAATGATCAAACTAATAATTTTAAAAGAAAAAGGGACACTTCGGATGGTTCCCGATGGGGGGTTTTGGTTCCTTTGTATTTAAATTAAAGTATTGCCTGAACCCAAATTGGCTGTGGTTCCAAAATGATCAAAATTATTTTGAAATAAAGGAAACACTTTGGGTTGGTTCCCAGATTGTTTATGGATGGTTCCCAGTGTTTTCTTCTCCGTGGTATCAATTGGTTTGATTGGCAACATTGTGTGGGAACACAAATTGGCTATTTGGTTACAAGATGGCAAAATAGTGATTTTTAAGAACAGTGGATACTTGTGGATGGTTCCTGGATAGTTTCTGGATGGTCCCAGTGTTTTCGGGTCCTTTGTGTTTCAATGCTTGATGAGAATGCCTGGAAACTAATTCAGTTGTTTTGGTTCAAAAATAGTCAAAATAATGATTTTTAAAGAAAAGTGGAAACTTTGGAGGTATCAGATGGTATGGATGGTTCCTGGTGTTTTGGCGTCTTTTATCACATGGTGTTGAGCAATTGTCTGAAACTCAAATTGGCCATTTTCTGTCCCAAATGGTCAAAATTATGATTCTTAAAATTAAAATTACACACTGGGAAGGTTTCTTAATGGTTCACCGTGTTTTTTAGATCCTTTGTGTGTCAAATGGTTGATGAAAATTACCGGGATCCCGATTCAACAGTTTTGGCTCAAATGCGTCACCATAATTATTTTTTAAAGATGACTTCTGGTGGTTTGTTGGCTCCTTTTGTGTCTCAACACAAAACCAAAATAGCAAAACTAAATGCCATTTCCATCAAATGGTAAATAATGATGTTCAGACAAGTGACACTTTGGAGGTTTCTTGGACGGGTTGGATGGTTCCCGGTGTTTTGACTCTCTTGTGTTTCAATGGAGTTGATAAGCACTGTCAGTAGGCGGACTTTGTGCTACACATGAGGGTTGCCACCTTCTTGACACAATTTTTTATAAATTGAGGAAACTTAGTTCCCAGAAAGGATTCATTAATTTGACATCTAAAATGTAAAGGTCGATAACTGAGAACATAAAAATACAGAGAATAAAGTTTGCAGCTTACCAAAATTTCTACCTAGGTACCCGCGGATTACCACATTATTTTCCTGATTTGCTAACGCTGGTTAGAAACCAATAGTTACTTGGGACGTGGTATTTTAATCAGCTCTCTATTGCAATTTTACAGGGTGTTAGTGTTCCAATATTTTTTCACCCGCAGAGAAAGATTGAGTATGCGATTTCAATCGTGCGGGACTCTGTCCCAGTAAATACGAACTTGTGATGAAGAAAACTTCAGAGGACCAGGGATAAAAAATTGCATTCACAAGCATATGATATGCTGACACCATGGAGTTAATTTACAAAACCTTACACCCTTTCAATAACTATTACAATCAAATCAAACTTTATCAATGCTATATGTTTCTAAAACAGGAAAGAGATGAGCGAGTGGTAGCCTACTTGCGAGGAGGCGCTAGTTTTGTATCGTGTGTGTTAAAATTCTATTGTGATATGATTGGAAGTGGAGAAATTTGCGGTATTGCATGTTTTGAACCTGAAAAAAAAAAAATAATGAATAATGAATAATGAAAGTGAATGCCTCACAATATTTTTAACCTGCAAGAGGAAACTAAAAATCCATGGTGAAGGGCCTAATCAGTTTTCAGTCAAAGTCACCTACACAAGCAATTTGTGCTTGGAAAATGTTATTTATCTCTCATTCTTGGCTATTTTGGTGTTTTCTAATTGCCAGCGCGGGGCATACATGGTGCCCAGCACCAAAATGTTTTTGTTAGTATTCAGCGATGTTTTAAGGTTTCCTAATCACACAGAAACTGGGCTGAAACATCGCTGAAACAAAATGATCCTGTTCATAATCACACGGAAGATGGTGTTATTTAGTCTCTCTAAAGAAACACTGATCGCAAGACTTGACGTGTGTTCCAGCTAGGATGCCATGATTATGTGTTCTTCTTGCCACGTCGCAAGGAGGTCTATCAAAACCCTCACACCTATAGTTTGTGTGTATATATTTAAGTTGTTTTAATGATGGGTATCTGAGATTTAAAAATTAAAACCTGTCAAATATCCCAATCCCAAGTTTTAGAGGCATTATAGTATATCCTGGACTGATATTCATTGTGTACAGTTTAACGAAAGCTCAATTAATCAAAAAAACGCCTATTTACAAAGAAAGGGAAAAGGTAAAGTTTTATTCATGTTTTTATGGGGACGACTATATTACCACCCGTCCTATCAGTACTCGGTCAAAAATCCCAGGTTAGGCAGCTCCCACCCAATGATATAGTGACCATCTGTTTTAAGTGATTTAGCGATGGATTCTCTCAAGAAGTAGACTATGATATTGGGCTAATGACTTTGACTAGGGGAAGGGTCAAGACACTTTGGTAACAAGGGCTCGTTTTCTTGTATATGTGAAAATGTAATTATGGCACCAGGCTAACAGTGCTTAAAGCTTCCAATAATTTAAAAAAAAAAAAAAATGCAATTTTGTTACATTGATGTAAGGACGTGTGTGTGTTGACACAAAAAGGGTAAACATTTTGCCATAATTTTTTCCAGATGAGCTAGAGTAGTCACACTTAAGTATATTGTAGGAGGGCACAAGCCCCTGCTAACCATGCAATTCATTCTCCCAGGGGTCCTCCCTGGTCTGACAGGGGGTGGGGACGTGTCAAAAAGTCAACATTTCACAAAAAAGTAAACATTTTACCATAACTCTTTTCAAGATGAGCTAGAGTAGTCACACTTAAGTATATTGTAGGAGGGCACAAGCCCCTGCTAACCATGCAATTCATTCTCCCAGGGTCCCTCCCCTGGGTCTGACAGGGGGTGCGAAAATGTCAAAAAAGGTCAACATTTCCCAAAAAAGTCAAATCTTTTTTTCTAGATGATGTTAGAGTAGCCAAACTCAATATCATTTTAGTCTATGCACTGAAGTGTTGAGGACCTATGCCTTTGATTAAGGCTCCTCGGCGACGCTAACTGCCCGATATGGAGTTTTGTTGAGGGGGGTCCAAAGTCCATTAGCTTCAAGTGCCTTCCATGCAGGCAGACTGGCTTATGGACTTTTTATCTCCACCTTCTTGTGCCAAGTATAGACTATACATACACAATGGACACCCATATTATTCAACGCCCCCAGAGCTGCACATACCCTAGGAAGAAAAAGCAATCCGTCCATACCGCCATTGGCGGTTCCAGATTTTATAGTTTTGTAACATTTTGCCTACTATGAATTCTAAAGTATTTATAATATGCTTAAGGGATGAAAAAAACCCTTGTTTCACGGGCGACAGAGCGTTACCTTTCGAGTAGGGTCAGTCGGTCGGGTGATGTTTTTTCTTTTTTTTTTTCTAAAAAAATTAGCCAAAATTGATAAATTTGGGCTAAAAACAGGCTGATTTTTGGAAAAACTAAAAAAAAATTCTGCAAAAACTGACAAATCAGTGGCGGGCAATCCATCACCCCAATTACCTAAAACTTGTGATTTGTTATATCATCGGAACTTTTGGTCTAAGTAGAATATATGCGCGTGTGTGTGTGTCCAATTTCAGGTGGAGATTTGCTCTACTCTGGTAGAAATTTTATGGACAGCAATGACACACATTGTCCTATGATTAATTTTTTACTATGAGACACTGTGAATATACTTAGGGTTCCAATTCCTAGTATATATTGGGGTATGACGATTGTTTATGCCCGAGGGCTTGCCCGAGGGCATAAACAACGTTCATACCCAAAATACTATGAATGAACCCTGTTCATATGTATACCGTACTTTTTTACTAACTTATACTTACAAAATTAAATCATTACATATCAAATTAGTCTAAAATTGCATGATTTTGCCCACTTGCGGGCGTTCGTCACGGCAGCCAGATATTAAACGGTATTTACACATGGTCAAATTGACGCGGTATTGACCAATCGCGTACGCGATACATACGAGGTATACATGAACATTGCTTTCATCATATCAAAACTCACTATCAGAGTCAACTGCAATTTGCAAATAGCCTTTTCTCAAGGATACAGTGGCGTACCCGGGGGGGGGGGGGGGGCAGCTGCCCCCTGTGGGGAATCTTGCCCCCCCTGAAAATTAGTGATTTACATAGGCCATATACTATACTAACAAATTTTAATATAGCTTGCCCTGAAAATATAGGGCCCCCCCCTGAAAAAAAAAAAAGCTGGTTACGCCACTGCAAGGATATCTAGTGAAACCATATACAAAATTGAAGGTGCTAGGATCATGAAATGCACCCTGAGTCCACTCTACCAACTCAATTCAGTGAGGGATCACCTGAAACCTGGTTTGGGGTATATTAGCTTAGTTTTGGTGTTGTATAGTTTGCATCGCATATTGCTCATTTGCTTATATTTCCTTAAATGTGATTCACCCAGGCTTATTGGCCGACTCAGAGATAGTCGCCTAAATTCTTAATTCCAAAGTTAAAGATGAATCGGATTTTCGTCTTTCAGCAGTAAACAGTGATGGCACTAGTATAACAGGGCCAAGGAGACTGTGGTATAACACAAAAATTCGGTATCCAGAATTTAAACAAAGTTGTGATTTTTTTATATGAAGGTCTTCGATTTGAGCTTAGCATTTCACACATGATTAGTGTATGGGCAAGCGTTATGTATATGCAAAAATACAATTTGTTTAAAAAATTGAGGGTTGCCCTCCTTGGGAAATCTCTGAGTCGGCCTTCTTCTTTTTATTAAGGGATTAGCAGCCGATTTGCTAATCCGAAAATCGAAACAATCATCAAAATTCATATTTTTATATTTTTGTTACTAGCATGGATTATGGGAACATAACCTGCAAGTGGGTGGCTTGAAATAAGTGTGTATTAAAGGCAAGGCAATACTTTTTATCTCATTCTGTAATTTCTATACGTGCATGCGTATCAAAATTCCCAATTGAGATCAAAAAAAGCTTTCCCGGGAAATCTCACAGATTTTCAGCGTGATATTGTGGCATGATCAATACAGTTTGACCTTAAACACAAACATTATTGATCTTTGTTCATTCTGTACTGGTGTAAACACAATCAACCTGTTAGTGCAGATTTTGAAACGCCGTAGCTGTATGTCTAGTTGTGCGGGAGACGGTTTATGACAAATTTCCTCACATACTTCATTTTTCAATATGGTGGTTTGTTTCTCATTGAAGTAGTTACATGGAATTGTACACACTTATCCCTGATTTATAAGTTAAAAAACATGCATTTCCACATTTTTCGATTCTCTCGCATTATCGCTGCTCATCCATTTATGCAGTGAGGCATTCACTTGAAAATTGGTAGGGTGACAAAGCGTGATGAGTTCTGGTGCATAGTTTTTTTAAACCTACGACACCTACACACAACATAATATGCATTACCTGCACTCATCACTCTTGGTACCAGACCCAACTCGCACTAGGCCAGCGTGGAAGGGTAGGCCTTAATCCAGCATGGAAACATGTTGAGGCTTCGTCCTGCAGTGGACTGATATGCAGCTGATGATAAAAATGAAACATTAAGAACCTTTACACAACTAATATGCATTCTATGAAATATTAAGAAAAGAATATTAATCGAAAAGATGTACACGAGAAAGAAGCATTGTTTGGAGCTCTGTTTAACCGTGCTTTTGTATTTAGCTCAATTTCGGTGAAAATCTGAGAAGATGTAGTCTTTGCCAAAGACGCCTCAAAATTTTGTCCACCGACCGTGAAAGGATCGCCAAAGGCGTACGTGTGTCGAGGGCGAAGCCCTTGGCCGAGAGGAGCGAGTTGTCTTTGCGGAAATAGGGATAGTTCTGTGCAAGCATAATGTGTCAATCAAAGTATTATGTGGTCGCCGCATGGAGGGGAATATACCTCCTAATTAAAGATGCATTTCATGATTCCAGCACCTTCTGTTTTATTCATGGTTCACTAGATATCCATGAGAAAAACTCATTCACCAAATTTTAGTTGATTTCGATCTTGCGGTTTTGTGTTATAAGCAATTCCTTGTTTGCCACGGTCCCATAGGCCACTGTGCTGTATTTCTGTCCGTTTACTGACAGAAAATACACAATTGCAAATTTCTTACAGATATGACCGAAGTTGCACATAATATTAGGTACACATGCAATATTAAGGCTAATTAATGGTTCAGAGATGATATGAAAATCTCAACTTTCTCTGGATAAGTCGCAGGGACGAGGTTGTGGATTACAAAATGCCACTTTAATTGCTAGTGCCAACATTATTTGTCAACCGAACCCTTTCTTTAACCACAACATGAATTCCCAACAGTAAAACAAAACAGTGCCGCCAGACGATAGTATCAAATTGGTTTGACTGCAGTGCACATGCAGGCACCCTTACGTGGATGTCATTTACATTGCCCAATCAGTTCCCAGGATAGTTATGGAAGATTTATCCCGAAAAACAAAACACAAAATACAGTGGCGTACCGAGGTAGTCGATCCAGAGGGGGCATAATTTCCAAGTCGTCCCGCCAGAGGGGGCAAAATTCGTAAGTCGTCCCGGTGATTTGCTCCAATGAAGTCTGCACTTGCTTAAATGCGCGCGTAGCGCGCGAAAATCACAGAATTTACCTTAATTTTGCCCAAATTTAGGCTGAAATTGGTCGAAATTCCCCGAAAAAGAAGGAAGAAAATGCATATTATGGTCCATATCGTCCTGCTTTTTCGAGCCAGAGGGGGCAACTTGCCCCCCCCCGCCCCCGGTCGGTACGCCACTGACAAAATATATGCGGAAATGTGATGCGCAGGAGATCCCAATTAAGAGGGTGCTATAGCACATCCTAGACAGGGACTGTAGCAAACTACGAAGCTAGAAAAGATGCAATAATTTGATATGTATGCCTAACGTTACCTTGCAGTCTGAAAGAAATTCTAAATTTGGCATTTTCTGTTGGATAGAATCAATTGAAATTTTGGAAATAGCTAGGTCCTAAGCTTTTTTTTTTGATATTTATTGTCTCTGCTGAACGAAGTTCTTGAGGGGACTATAAAATGGGCTCCGTCCGTATGTATGTCCGTATGTCCGTGATAAAAATATTAACCCTTGAACATTTGGGCATATCTTTTTTTCTGGATCAGCTAGAGTAGCCAAACTTGGGTATATTGTAGGAAGGGGAACCCCCTACTATAGTCCATGTCGCTACCTCTGTGCAGCGGCGGCCCTTTTACGCATGCACATAAAGATGGCATTTCTTTACGTGGGCATAAATATTATGACATCACTGCACAGAGGTAGTGACATGGACTATAACCATGTAATTCATTCCCCCAAGATCCTCCCCTGGGTCTGTCAGGGGTAGGGGAAAAGGTCAAGGGAAAAAGGTAAATACTGCACAGAAAATGTTAACATTTGGCCATATGTACGATTTATCTGGAGTTCCGTAAGGGCTACGATGATGTAACTTGGTGGAAAGAAGCGGGTTGATGAGTTCTCGACCTGAATAGATTTTGGGCATAAATATGCTAATTAAGTATCTAATTGCATAATTTAAGCAAATTTCCCCGCAAGGCTTGTATAACCTTTAGCTGGAGTTCTGTAAGGCATATAATGAGGTAACTTGGTTCTCGACCTGATTGGATTTTGGACATATTTTGGGCAAATTACGTATGCAAATGAGATAATTAATATGCAAAAATTGCTATATTTTTGAAACGCAAAATGTTTTGCAAGTAATTACTACATACCACACATTACCACAGGCCCTAGGATGGTTCACTACTAATTACGAGGTACCACAACTGATGTGCACAATCAAACAACTCAGTACCACAGAATACCACAGTGACTGATGGCTGATGTGTTGAACATCCAATTACCACAATTTACCACAAAATTGCCATGTGTGGTATCCTGTGGTAATTGGTTGTGTTAGGGTTAAATGATTGTTGGTTAATAATTATAGTTCATCTGCAAAAGAGATCAAAGGTCATTGGGGGAACATTTCAGGTCAATCTTTTTTTTAGAGAATAAAAGATGGGATTTTTTGTTTGACCACAATAAAATATTGGATGCCCATCCATTATGACACCATCTAAGATGGCCAAAACAAAAAATCTCATCTTTTATTCTCATTCTTATTTAGAATTGTGTAAATTTTTGCTTTTTATCGACATAATTGTCAAAAATATTCTTACATTATTCTTTTTTATTCATTTCAATAATTGCACCCCTCTTGAAAACAAATGTTTCAATCCAAGGAACCAAAGTCATCGCGCGGTGATCGTCATGCTGCGTAAATTACATTTGCGTACTAACACGAAATGCATGACACAGTATAAACGCACCGTTTGTGTGTGTGGTATATCCATTACACCACGTAATTGCTGCACGCACTATCCATCTATTACCCAGTAATGGATGGGCGGAGCTTTGACCTAAACCAATCAAATTTCTTGTTAACATGATAAACCACGCCCACTGAATAAGAATACTTTTTTTTATTTATGTTGAACTGACAGGATTGTTTAAAGGTCCATGGCCTGATAGCTAATACCCTGGTCCCCAGGGACCCCAGATATTACCGGAAGTGGTCAACATTTTGGTATCAGAAGAAAGCTACTATTTTTCTCATTTACCCTGTGAAATCTTAGAGCTAAAGGATGTTTGGTTTGGATGTTATGAGTGAAAATGTGCCCCATTTTGGTCGACCAATATTAATTTTACACAGCACTCTATGGGAATTACAAAATCACATTTTTAGCTCTCACATCAAAACGAGTTGAAATATCGGTGCGAAACTTTACAGATAGAATGGCCTTCACCCCTAAACCCTATCAAGATGAAAACTTTATATACTTAAATCGGGCCATCCCCTTTAAGGTTTTAGGTATTGTGCTCTTTCATAGATTGTGGTGATAAATTTTATTTTGTATTTATTTTGTTTTCAGATGTGCTGAAAAAACTTATCCAAGCAGTAAATTCCATTCCGGTTGCTCACTTTCCAATTGAAAATGGCATCCTTCCCCTCCACAAACTCATGCGGGTATTTGTGAATATGTTGGACAGTGGTTTCACACAACAAACAAATGTAGCAGTCATACATATGTCAGTTGGAAACAAGGTATTGAGATTCTTCATGGTCCATAAGCTTCAGGTTTGCTTGGACGAAGGCCGAGATTGTTATAGCAACGATGTAAAATAAATGGTCATACTTCAATTCGGGGTCTATTTATTGATGCACAAACTTGTGATGAAATAGTTCAACCTTATTTTCATGTCTCACAGATACGAACGTTGTGTGATGGTATCTGTGTTATGCTTATCATAAGCTGTGGTAAGAGGGCAGAAGACCCTTTGTTATATTACCGCTCAGCGAGGACAACAGGTGGAACGGTAAGTTTAACACGTAAATAAAGAGAAACGAGAACATTTCCCGAAAATGCGCCCTCAATTTTTTTCAAATCCTTTTTTTTCATATTTGGAATGCTTTACCATGTATTAGACACAACCTGAAGTGAATAAGCTGAAACACCACCTTTAGGTAATAAGACGGGTGATTTAGTATTTCTGTCGTGCAGAACCAAAAATCACGGTTTTCCTTTAGGGACGATTAGGATAGCCAGACAAGTTCAAAAACAATGTTTGTGGTTTTCTTTTGTAGCTTGTTTTCCAATAAACGTTCAAAATGTTCTGTAGTGGTTCTACAATCGATCTCGTGCAATTTGAGAGAAATTTGTATCAAAAACTCTCCTCCTGTTCCACCATTGAGTGTATAAGGGAGGGTCCATGTGGGACCCACATTTGTTTTCCTGTTTCTCGCACCATGTTTTTGGATAGGTTAACGTGATACTTCAAAATTCAAGTTACTGCCTTACAGTGGATTCCGTCTTTAACTGCAGAACCGCCTTTTCTTGTGCGCATTGGGGATGTAATTTCAAAAACAAGCATCCATCTCCCCCTTTCGGTCTTCCTCCTCAGGGTTCCTGTGGTCTGGCCTCTCGTTTTTCATAATGTACACATACGTATCGCATCAATCATCCTGAATCACAATATTTCTTACCCCCAATTATGCTGATGATGTACAGCTTCTATTTTTGACATTTGATCCTAATATTGATGGTGAGCCAAACATGCTGTCAAAATACTCTCTCTTTGTATTGATGAAATGTCAGTGATTGGTTCGCTTTAAACAACTCAATTGAATGATGAAAGACAGAATTTTTCATCGCATGTGTTCGATCCTATACCCAAATCGCCTCAAAGCTATTACCATCATGGTCGGGACAGTGGATGTTTCCCAATCCTCGGCAATTAGAAACCTTGGTTGTCGTGTTGATCAGACAATGTCTATGACTGAATATGGTAAAGGTCATCATAGTCTTGTTAACTTTCAACCTTCGCAATTTTACCGGATCCGCCGCTTTATCACATTTGAGAGGTGTCATCATCTCGTCCGCTCACTAATTTTATCTCGCATTGACTAGGCCAATTCACATTTTGTATGGAATGTCGGCCAGAGATCGTAGTAACCTCGATTTTGCAAGAATAGAGCAGCCGGCTGGTGTTCATCTGATAGAAGGACACCAGCCACACCACCCTTAAAGAGCGCTCCATTGGCTACCAATTAGTGTGCGCGTTGTCTTTAAGCTATGCTTCTTACTTACAAGGCCTTTCCGGACAATTGCCATCTTACTTGTCCGAATACCACGAATACCTCTCTTTGTAAATTCCTGGCAGGCCAGGATTTGCGTTCTGCAGATGACAATACGCTCCTCACGTTTCCTCCCGCACAAAAGGTTCATTGGTGACCGGAGCTTTCAGCAATGCGGGCCCCTAGCCTATGGAACTCTTGCCTATCTCTGTTCGCCCCTCCAAGTCCATTGTTACTTTTAAGAAGCTCTAAAATTTCATCTATTTTGTGTGTGTGTTTCGTTTTGGTTTTTTTTATTATATGGTGTTTTTTGTTATGCGCTCACGATGGTATTTAATTATGCAGCTGTTTTCTTTTCTTTCATTTTATAGTTTTAGATGTTAAGTACTTATCTCTTATTAATACAACATGTCTTTGTAAACAGATGAACGCATGGTTTTAGGCTAAATAGTATTACTCTTTTTATTTTGGTAAACTCTTTGAACCTTGTTTTGAGAAGTCTCTATATCAAATGCCGTTTGTATTGTAACAGCAATTATTTTTTTGCCAAAAATTTTCATTGTAATGCCTACTTGTCAGTTTGCGCATATTTTGGTGGTAAATAAATAAAAATCGGTCATGGCGTTTTATGCTTATTATTCGCATAAATACATTTTGGTGGCGCTATTCAAAAACTTGTTTTAAATCGGAACGTTTTACATTTGCAGCAATTGTAATTGTATTTATTTTTCTCCTATTATAAGCCAAATTTTATGGAAATGTCCGTGTGGCAATGGTTTTCCATTTGTTTGGCAGGAGAAATTTTGTGGCGAATCCCCCAATCGGGTTTTTGGACCGGCAGTTTGAATCGGTTCTTTTGTTTCCTGTTATGTTGTCATGTTGATGTACCCCATCAATGACAGAGTTTGGTAGCCAGGAGTTTTCCATGGTAAAGTTTTTTTTCCATGATAAGAATGGATGATGGTCATACCTTGCTTGCATGTAGTTCTTGATGGAAAGGAACACTTCCAATGTTGCTATCTCCTTAAGATAGCATTGATTAGTGGCAAAAGCAGTAACTGGGTTTGAAGTGTTGTTCATATAGTTTTCTCTCTGATCAGTGCCCTATCTCTCATTTTGTGTTATTTTAATGTTTTTCAACAACTTGCTGTAATTGGTATTTAGGGAGTATTGGGCTTAGGGTAAGTTAGGGTGGGGGTTAGATTTCATCTTTAAAGGTCATGGGGGTAGAATAGTTTCCTGTATGTCCTGGGTCCAGGTAATATATAGTAAAATTGTTAAAGCTATTTTTGGCTTGCTTGAAATTAACCTCTGCCCAAATTGTTAAGTTTCATGAACGTGAATTTCTGTTGTGTGAGCCTAATTTAGTTATCAAACTAGTGTATTTCCCCCTATGTGACCTTTAACATGTGTGTGTGTGACCTTTGACCCCAGATTTGTTCTGTGTTAAGGTCAGTGGTCCTTTTGACCAAATTTGGTGGTCATAGGGCATTTCTATGCAACCTAACCACTAGATGACCTTTGACCTTTTGGGTCACTATGAAACCCTGATAACAAATGTCAGACTGTCCTCCCCTTCCTTCATGCAAACTATCAACCCCATATGTCAAAGCATAACGAAATGCATAGCCGGACAGACGGACAGATAGGGCATTTTGACGAAAAAAATTGACCTCTAGATGACCGTTGACCTTGTGGGTCACTCTGAAACCCTGATTACAAATGTCAGACCATCCTCCTCTACCTTCATGCCCCATATGTCAAAGCATAACGTAATGCATAGCCAGATAGACAGACAGATAGGGCATTTCTACAAAAAAAATTGACCTCTAGATGACCGTTGACCTTGTGGGTCACTCTGAAACCCTGATTACAAACGTCAGACCGTCCTCCTCTACCTTCATGCCCCATATGTCAAAGCATAACATAATGCATAGCCGGATAGACAGACACATAGGGCGTTTCTACAAAAAAATTGACCTCTAGATGACCGTTGACCTTGTGGGTCACGCTGAAACCCTGATTACAAACGTCAGACCGTCCTCCTCTCTACCTTCATGCCAGATATCATCCCTTTATGTCAGCTAAGGAAATGTCATAGCCGGGCAGACGATCCTCATTTTGATCCCCCTGGCTTGAAAAGCAGAGGGGGTATTGGATAAGCGTGCATGCCCGTGTGTGTGTTCCAGTTTGGTTAGGTTTCTTTTTTCACGTCTTGGGTTCCAAAGTTAAGTGCACAAACTTTGAACCACTTTGAAGACTTGGGGTTAAGTTGCATTAGGGGTTCCTTCATAGGTAAGTCTATAATGTCAAAGGTCATGGACCGAGGTCAAAGGTCTCTGAAGGTCATGTTCTAGACTGCCATCTTGGCCAGGGGATGGTGCAAGTTTACTTGCTGTCTTTTTTAGTACTATAGATTCCCTTGCAAAATCAACTAGCAATAAGCACGAATATTTAAGGTCGGTTGTTTCCGATTTATGTGTATTGTGGTTTCTCCAAAACCCGACTTGATAATGAGGAGCCTGGCAACTTGCACAACACCCCATCAAGTACCGTGGGAAACAAACTTGCGGTTTTGATGGTAGACGCAATAATGCCTGCTGCAAAGCCCTATTCATACTGTGCTAATATTGATGGTTAACCACTAATACGGCAGTTTTTTTGTTGATAGCTTGGGAATGAAATAGATCTGAGGGCTCAATTGAGGACGACAATGAAAAATACACTTTTACCTGATATCAAAATCAATACTACGTCCGGGTAATCCGGGGGGGTCCCCTAAGACGATCGGAAACACGCACCTTTAACACTCATTCTCTAACCAGTCAACTGTAATCCACGACTGAAAACCTCACCCGGAAGTTGTTGTAGTTAAAACAAGATTTTCTGCATGGCCATTACTTTGACCTCCCCTTTTAACAATTCCTCTTCTCTCTCTTTTAACAACATGATCTTCACATAGGGAGTGATTAGGGTTTACAGTTCATGTGATGGAGAAAGGTATTTAGGGAAACTAATTCACTGTTTGAAACAATAGTAGGCCAGCTCTATCTAGGGGCTAACAGTTTTGAAAAAAGATCACAGCAGCGCTTGGCAGGATCCCATATTGGTAGCTCTAGGCTTCCTTCTCCAATATTTGAAACCTATTGCATAGATCTCATTAAATACATCACCAGGAAAACTGCATCCTAATCAGCCACTGAACATGGACTCGTTCTTTTAAGGCATCTATCAAGAGTCCTGCTCTCTTCTCCGCCTTAATCCAAATCTCCTTAAAATCACTGCAGGAGATTGATTTAAGCCTAAAATTATCCTTAGAATCCGATCCATATTCTGTCTGTTACATATATACTTTTTTTATGGATCGTAAATCTTAAAAATGTCCTTTTAGGCAGGATAATTAATCCTTCCTTGCAAGGACCAGACATGTCTAGGGCCATTCTTTGGATTTCACACAGGACCGAACTTTATTTGCCTCCCATGAAAAAAAAAACAACTAAGTGGAACCGTTATTTTGGTTAGACTTTGTGTCAAACCTTACCAAATATGTTTCCACTTTTGCCTAGATTATTTGTTTTTGTCATGGGAGGCAATAAAGTTTGGCCACGTGTGTGACATTCCGAAAAATGACCCATTTCAATAATCCTTTAGATCCTCTTGATTCTTGACAATTTGTTTTGTTATTTGGGTTTTGAGCGTCTCATCTAATTGCTCCCCTTAAAAAGTCGCAGATAGCTCTTTTTCACTCCCTTGCTCATTTTAAAGGGATTACCTGCTGTCAGAAGTCTCAAAAAAAGGGTGGATGGGGGAGAGTAAACAAGAAAGAGACAAAATCCATATAAATCTGTTCTTAACCTGTTTCACTGTAGCTGAAATTGGGCTAGTGATCACAACATTCTTTCTTGAGCCTTAACGGCCTGGTCCCGATTGCTAATAGCCTTGTTTCCAGAAACCTGGATTTTACTGGAAGTGGTCACATGTGGTATTCACGAGAAAGCTACTATTTTCTCTTTTACCCTGTGAAATCGTAGGCCTAAGATGTTTGGTATGGATTTTATGAGCGAAAATATTGCCCCATTTGCTTCGACCAATATTCAGTACTCTACGGGGAATTACAAAATTGCATTTTTAGCTCTACATCAAAACGAGTTGAACTATCGGCACAAAATTTTATACAGAATGGGGTTTTTTGGGGTGAAGGCCGTTTATCAAGCATGAACACTTTATATACTTAAATGGGGTCACCCCCTTTAAGTAAGACTTTAACCAACTTAAAATACCTTTCCATCATCCACTGACTGGCAACTCTGGCAACCACATGGAATGAAACATAGGGCAGCTATTATTGCTAGGTAAAAATAACAGCCCCCAAATAATTGATCAGGCTTTATTTCATGTTGTTGACCTATTCGAGGAATAATAAACACTGAACAAGGGCACCCTGTCTATTGGTGTACAAAAACATTTTGCTACATGGCAGCTATTGCAACAGATAAACTAACACTTACTAGAAGTGCTAAATTAGCCTGTTGCATGTGCAGACAACCCACAGAGTTTTTAACTATAACTAACTGCATTTAACATTCTTACTAATACACTTACCCATATTAGGCATTTCAAACACATTTCATTAAAACTATCTACTTATGCAATTTATCACTGGTTGAAATTGGTTTTTAACCCTATGACCATCTGAAAAAATACACTAAGTCCAGGAATGTAATCATCAATGTCAAATGGGCATGAAATCGCTGGCTGGGCCAGCAACACCATCGTAGTGTGGTATCCCGGGTCATGGGACTGGGGCCCAAAGGTCTCTGGGTTCGAGACCTACCCAAATTGTCATTTTCTTTTTCCTCTATTGCATCATTCCCCAAAGAAGGCTGGAAACAGATGTTGCATTAGAGTTATAAAAGCTTATTTTTCACTATGTTCTAACCTAAGACCAGCAACTTAAACATCGCCTAGAGAGTGGGTTTTCCATAGGCATAATGGGGAAAAAGTTGACATCCATAGTTATGTTAATACAACTATTACACACAAACGTGTTTAGTTTGCCATATGATTGTGCTTGTGTATGCAATGACACAACTTAAGACAGTACAGGGGTGCAAAAAATATGGGAGCTGGGAGCGCCGCCTCCAAGGAAATGGTTGAAAATCTTATGGTATCCTATGCTGAACATTGGCATTTTGCTGCGGGAAAAAAAACATTTTTGCTCCACTGAACAGCTATTACAATATTTTTTTCCGTTCTATCGATCACACAGACGGCTTTCGGGTGAGTTGTGTTCCAAGTAACTATCCCACTACCCATGTGTTACATCGTGCAGGATCCCCACGGCAAAATACGCCACAATCTTTTACCACACTAAACTTTGTTTATTGTGGCCGAACCCCGACCTTACTGTTACCCGGATGCTAATTTACCATGTGACACTGCATCAGCGAATGAACGGCGAGCCACGCCACACTTGAGGGAACACGCTTGCCCAAAAGCAGATAAACTTGGGTGGAGCAGGTATTTGCCACTCAGGAAAGTCATTTAGATATACATTCAACACGTACCTCCAATTTGTACAGTTGTGATCCTGGTGTTGGCATACCATATAAGGAAAGCATGGGCTTGATTGACGGAAAGTTCCAAGTACATAGGTAAAATTGTTTTTCTATTACGGCCTCCTGAATATATAGCGGTCCTCGGCAGGTACTCAGACAAATGTTAGAGTGAATTTACCATTTGCTGTGCACAGGTATTTGAAGACGGATAGTTCTGATATGATCCATGGACATGTCTCTATAAAATGAAAAGCACCGCATATCTACCGAATGACATTTTATTTTAAAATTTGCAACCACGAAGAAAGAAAGCATTTCCTAGATCGTGTGAAAGTGCGGTTGAATTTGAGCATAACTTTGGAGCAGCGCTGCTAATAGTGAAGGCCCCATACTTTCAATACACACTAGGCACAAGATATGAGGTATGCATCAATTGTGAGCGCACTGTGTATAGGTATAGTCCCTCTACAAGGACAATAACTGCACGATGAATCCAAAGGCGACTGGATGGTGTGGGACCTTTGCAGTAAAAACGCGACTGGCATGTAAGGGTCAACATTGGCAGCGCCTTATTTCACATAGTCATTATAGACTCAATCAATCAAATCACAATCACCTTATGTCCATACTAGTACAATACATCAAATAATATAAAAACATTACTATATACATCTTGCAATATGGAAGATAAGTCCAAAAGGCCAATAAGGCCCGACAAGGGACTTACCCGGAAATACCCACAAAATTTCAAAATCATAAATAACATATACAAAAGAAAAAACATACAAGTTGATGGACAAGACAAGGACGGTGGCGGGAACATCTAAACATAGTTAAACAACATTCAATTATATTGTGAGAGAAATGGTTGGAAGCTGGAAAAAGGAAAGGTTATGGGAATTAGATGTTTTATTTGATTATCTAACGAATTCCAAAGAATGTTAGGGTGCCATCTTACATAACCTACAGTTAAAGAACTATCAGTATTCACCCAAGAGTCAAAAATTTTAAAATTCCGAAAAAAAAAATAGCTTAAAGGAGGATAAGTCTGTAGAATTCTCATAAGTTACTTTTTCCATCTTAGGCCCATGAGGGCCAAAGCGAAAAAAAGATGCTCGGATAAGGATCAAGGTAGCGCACCCCTGGGAAGTACTTAATTCTTCCGAAATACTCGTAAATTACAGAAATCAGTGCTACGTGTGTTCTCACGTGTAATATGTACACATTCTCGAGAAAAAGCATTTAATGTCAATTCGCAATTGATGCACTGCATATCAGTGACTATGGGGGTATACCATGATTCATTGACTCCAGCAAATAATTGGGCTATGTGACGTAAATCCGCTCTGTAGTCGAAGACCAAAACTACTTCACAGACTCTTTCATCTGGAACTGCAGAGTCATTGTTATACCCATGAAACTGAAAAGATTGCAGGGATGCTATACCATCACTCCCGATTTAGCTTAAGCATTTCAGGACGTGAACACAAATTACACGTCCTCTTTCACCGATAGATAAAGTTAGATGTTCTATGTGTGTCAATTCTTTGACCCTATATTAGCTTATTCGAAAGGGAAAATAAGGTGAGAACAAAAGCTAATGAGAAAAAAAATTGTTTGGAATCACTGTGACCAACATCTTGTGAAGAACCCAACCCGTACTTCGCCGAGTAACCCCATTTTTTCTATGCAATTATTGATTTCATTAGCAGAAATGAAAAATTCATTCACCTATATGAAATGAAGTGACCGTGCCGAACAAACTTTTAATTGAATAGAGAAGAGGTCCAAATTCTATGATTAAGTATGGGTGTTGGTCTGCACCAAGATGTTAGGTCATAGCTTGCCAATCAAAATTCTTCATGAATTTTACTCATCTTCGTGTTATTTTGAATAAATTATAAAATATCCGATCAAAGTTATTAAACTCCCGCAGAAGTTTTAGGTTTTATTTTATTCGTGAATGAGGCGTAGTTCAATCGAAACCGGGGCGGTGAAAAACTTTAAAGCTTTACCGTCATGAAAAAAACACCAATGGGTTTTGCTAGTCCCAGAGAATCGAAGTCCGTTGTCCTATTCTCCTATACATAACCAGGGCGGATTTATTTAATTATCAATTCGCCCACTTATTTTACGGGAAGTCAATGAAATCATGGTATTACACCATAGTCACTGATATTCAGTTGCATAAATCTGTGATGACATTAAATCTTTCAGAAACTGTGCACAGACTAGAAGTGAGAACACGAGTAGAACTGATATTGATAATTTAGACACGTTGTTTTAACAAATATGTACTTGTAAGGGGTGGTCACCTAGATAAAACGCTATGAGATCTTGGCCCGCTAGCCATCTGAAGAATTGCCAGAAAGGAAGGAAAATGGCAGGGCTGCAAAGATATGAATCTCCATTCACTTCCCGGGATTCACTTACGTGTTGTAAGTGCGGACCGTACGGACAGTAATGCCTAAAATATCCGATTGTCCTTTATTAGGTTGCTTCTGGTCTTACATTTGCCAGGGTATGTTAGGGTACCTGTAATTGTTTACAGAATGCAAAAAATCTGATTTTTGTGATTTTTAGATTTTCTGATTGAGCAAAAACTGCTAGTGCCTTTAATTTCCATGTAGATCGAAAGACAATTATCACATCAAGTGGTGTCTTGTAAATAACATAGCGGTATTTTGTAAGGAACAATTACATGTGACTTTTGATAGCCGTTTAAAAAAATTTACTAACAAAGTTTATAAAGCTTTTCAAAAAGATTTCTGAGGAAGAGCATATCCTGGTTAGGGTAGTTATGCTGGAGGTTCTCTGTTCACTTCCGACGCACCACTTGCAGGGATTTATTCGGGTGTACTCAATTCAGGATCCTATGATTACAATTGGAGTTGCTCTTCCCTGTTCAGGACTTGACCTTGGGGCAAATGAACCCGTGAAATAAATTAGAGCCGTCAGCCCCATAGTACAAGAGAGTCATGGCACAGTCAGTTTTGAAGAGCTCTGTTGCTTACCCTTGGCTGTGGAAATACTTCCTCTAAGAGGCTTTTTGGGTTATCCAGACATTGTCCGAATAAATAAAAAAAAAATCATTGTCCTGCTGCTATATTTAATGGTGCCGCATGTAATCATAAGCATATGCCACTAATTTGCATGTCAACACCACTGGCGTACCGGGGGGGGGGCCTTGGGGGCTAAAGCCCCCCCGAAGTTCTCAGAAAAAGATGAAGAAGAAATAGAAGGTAGAAAGAAAAAAGAGGAAAAGAGATTAGAAAAGAGAACAAGAGAAGAAAAAGAAGAGGACATGGTAAATGTATTTGATTTTTTTCATGCAATGCTGGATCAAAAGTGTTGGTAGAAGTTACTCAGGAAGGCGTTTTCAGGTCTTGAAAGCCCTAAAACCTCAGGAGCTTCAGGGCCTCGCGTACCCCTGTACATGCCTCTGAGGCGTTTCCCCGGACCCCACCAGGGCCCTAACGCGGGCCCCTGGACCCCAACCGTTTCCTCTTCGCTATCATGGTTTAGAACGATCTTTAGTCCAGCCCCCTCAAACAAATTTCCTGGGCCTGGGCACGCCTATGAAAACGTTGTGGCCTTCTGACTGGAAAGAATACAGGACTAACATATCTTGAGCTAAAACTAAGCATATATGTACAAACATAATATTCAGTGGATGTCCTTAATTTTTGAAAAGTGGGTGTCACAATCCTTCATTCAATTGGACCCCCAATGGAAATAAGCGTCCCTCTAGAGTCCTTTTCCTGGGTTTATCCGTACAGTTTCGAAAAAAAATCAATCCATAAAATGCCGCAATTGTCCTTCTGCTAATTTAGGCTGCATGTATCTAAGCATGTGCGCCAAGTTTGGTATTCAAAATGCAGTGACCTTCCAACTGCAAAGAATAACAGGCTAAAATGTTTTGAGAAGAAGAAAGATGAGAAATGGGAGGAGGTTGAAGAACTGACGGCTGATGGAGTAGAGAAGCAAATCCACACTCCTAGCAACTCCGGCTCAGAATATCTACAAAACGTAAATTATTCAGTTGCATGTTCTGAAAGTTTTCGGGGAAAAAAATTAGGTGATTCCCTGGCTGGTCCAATTCCTTCACATCTTTTCGAAACCCCATGCAAATTGCCCTTTTATTTTAAGAGCATTTTCAGCAGTGGCGACACAATATGCCACTCTCTTATAGCTAGGGACGTGCAAGAGCTATACCTCGCAAAAATCTGAAAAATCCATTGCGGGAATCTTGTCATATAGGCCAATGTGGCAAAGGTCATGAATTGTACGTTATAGGCCCTCTATATGCCCATCTCCCATAGAGAGGATATGTTACACTAATTTTAAAGAAAAATACAAAATTAAAAAAAAAAAACATTAAATTTCGTAAAATTTTTACACAGGAGAAGTCGTGGTTACAGATAATCCCAATTAGTTGTCAAAAGTGTGTCGCCGTTTGATATATTTTGTTTTAAACCTTGATTGTTTTATAATAAATGACACCTTCAAACAGCTGTACCTTCCCAGTAAATGACTTTCCATTGTCTGAATAATAAGTATAATTGTCCTGCTGCTAATTTTGTCTGGGCATGTATCTAAGCATAGGCCTAATTTGCATGTCAAAAACCCATTGGTCTCCTAAATAACTGCAAGAATACAGACTAACATATTTTGAGTAAAACCCAGCAGAATTATTTTCTTGACAAAATAATTTTTCAGTGCATGTCCTGTCATGTCATCAGAACTCGTAAAATATACTACTTTGATTCTGAATTGCGATGCAGTACACAGGCCTTGAGGAGAGTACCCCAGGAGGCCGGTTACGTTGGGATTTTTTTTTTGGGGGGGAGGGGTGTGGCGGGACTTTTTGGAAACGTTTACTTTTGAAAATGGCCTAACCTTTTTGGACTTTCTGAACATTTTATCATTATCACCCAAAAGTGTACTGACTTGTCCAAAAAATTTTTCTCATAAATTTTTGACTTTTTTTATTAAAATCAGAGAAAGTGGACCTTTTGCCCTTTTGTGGAATGGGGGTGCAACCCCCCCCACCCCTGCATACGGCCTGCCCTGGGTACCTGATTTCTAGCAGTGAGATGTGAGATGCTGGGATAATAACTTGAGTTGTGGGTATTTCTTTATACACAGCTTAAAAATTAACCTTTCAGTTTAATATTTCAACCAGTTTACAAAATCAAAATCTTGCCATTTATGTTACATAATTCATCTGGTTGGTTTAGAAAGTAACTGGTTCCCTTCAAAATAGAGAAACACACACCCATTACCACCAACCCAACAATAGCCATGGTTAATTTGGTCCTTTTTTTGACATGTTTTGTGCATACATGGACGCAGAGGGAGTCATAAATTTGTTTTTATCCACCCGTTCTTGAAAAGCAGTGGGGATATTGCGGAGGGCACGCCATGTCTGTATGGTGTGTGTGTATGTATTATGTGTGTGTGGTTCCAGTTTTGTTAGCGTTTGGTTAGGTTCGTTTCAGGTCTTCTTGGTAAAGTTGAAGTCCGATTTTTAAACCAGGAAGTGGGGTTAAGGTGGCATGCAGCCAATAGGGGTTTCTTCAAATGTGGATGATGTCAAAGGTCATGGACCAAGGTCAAAGGTCAACTGAGGTCTCGTTCCAGACTGCCATCTTGCCAGGGTATGACGAAGTTTACTTGCAGTATTTTTAACATGGGATGGTGTTGGTGGAAATTTATGATCGAAACAGGTTTGTGTCAAGATATATAGTTAGTATCACATTGGGGTGCAAAACTCAAGGTAAGTCGAGTGTTGGTCAACACTCCTGGATTTTGAGGGGGTAACTTTGTGCTGGTTATTTGCCAGAATTGGTACGTGGGACATGTAGAGTGTGTAGGTAGATTAGGGGCAGGTCCGTTGGTAATGGTTTGGGATCAAGGGTGCATGCTGATTTGCCCAGTTGTAATGAGTACATATAGGCTGCATGATGGATTAAGGGTGCATATATGGTGGCCATGTAGATTGCGGGGTGTATGTAGTGATCATGTGGATTAAGGGTGTGGTGTATGAGGCCAAGTGATTAAGGGTTGTCTGTATGTTATGATGGCAAGCAGATTAAGGTACATATAGGAAGAATGATGGATTAAGGGTGCATGCATGGTGGCCATGTAGATTGTACCAAAGATTGTTTAACGATGTGAAAGTGGGAATATGTAAATGGTACTTCCTTGTGCGCCTTTGTAAGGTAACCGTTTCTAGTTTAGTTTATTTTAGGTGTGGGTTGGAATGTCAACATATTGGAATGATTGTAATTTGATATGACTTTAGCGTGTAGACGATGATAACATGTTAGTACTTGCCTTAAATTCTTCCCAGTCTCATAGAAAACCAAGCCAAGACAAAAGAAAATAGAGGTTACTCTTTTGCTGCTGGAAAATGTCCAGGAACAGAACACTTTTCATTCAGTGATTGCTTACAGAACCAATCGAGCCAATTGAGGTGTACATGGATCTATTAAGTCTTTTATATTCAAAAGCTAGTAGAGTATTATACAGTTTTCTTACTTTCATCCAATGTCCAGGTTCTCAAGGTACCAAGCCAATGGAGTTATGTGAAGTACTTTGAAGAGCTGATTTCTAGAAAGCTTGTCTACAAACCACACACTCTTCTATTGACCAAGGTGCAGATAGATACCATCCCTAGGATGAGCAGCAATACGTGTTGTCCTTCTTTTGCAGTATATCGCAAAAATGTTACTCTTTTCAAGTCAGAAGATAAGTTGGTAAGATGTTTAACTCTATACTTGGGAACCTAGGCTAGAAGTAGCCCAGATTTGCTTCAGCGGTTTCATTGTTTTAGCACAGTGAAGCCGAACTATTGCTAGAGCTAGGGAGATATAGACAATTCTGGCCAGAACCTGCCCTTGATTTCTAGATATACTGTCTCATCTCGAGGCTGTTTTTCAATGAAACTGTAACCCGAGATTGTCTGGTCTGCCCACAAAATTGTAATGGCTGCATGATACAACAGGGACAGTCTTTACTACTAAAATCCTTGGTGTGTGAGTCCTAGGAAATTGCCTAGCACGGGTCCAGGTCAGAAGGTGTATTGAGTCAATCCCACAATGCACCAGTTTTGGGAAAATTTACCTGAAAGGGTCATGTGATCCCATAAAAATCCTATTCTTAACACATAAAAACCCTGACCTTTATGCTTATTTTAGCCCATAAAGTGTTAGTACTTAGGGAATTTTGTGCATGATCATGAAATGTCTTGTGGTTCTTAAACTTTTGGAACACTTTTTATCCTTAAGTATTGACACAAAAAGTGTCTCGGTATGTTTTTCGATCAGTATTGTGCCAAAGTCCTACCTTTTTGAAAGATTTTGAAATATACATTTTATTGTCTAGATCTTGCTCTTTCATTTAATACCTTGCTTGTAAAAAAGCGTGTAGAAATGGCTGAGATAGAACGCCCGAAAGACGCAAACCCCAAAACCAAAAGTTGCAGTTTTTGGATTTTTCAATGGACATTGCAATGTACTGGACAAGAAAACGCGGACCACAATCAATATTACAAGTAGGCTTTCTTGCTCATTCAGTCGGAAAACCTCTATGTAAAATCAATACACACATATTATTGCGTTGTACCACACAGTGATCATTGACAAATTCAAAAACTGCAATTTTTGGTTTGGGGGGTTTTGCGTCTTTCGGGCACTCAATCTCGGCCATAACATGCGAGGTGTTAAATGAAAGAGCAAGACATAGGCAACAAAATGTATATTTCGAAAACTTTCAAAATGGTCTGACTTTGGCACAATACTGATCGAAAAACATGCCGAGATTAGCGAGATACTTTTTGTGCCAGGTGTATGTTTAGTACAGTACAGAATAGGCGTGTTATTTTGCATCATGGGATTGATTCAAAACACCCTCTGGGTCCAGGTAATGGGTTAAAAACCTATGTATGCTTATTTTCTTTTCTGTGATGTGTGATATTATTAGAAGTAAAGTTTGAATTGTTTTTCATTTATTTTATGTGAAATAGGTAGAGGGCCCGATTTTCTCACTTTCACATGTTCTCTATGTGTTTACTTTTGGTATGACTATTGAATACCCACTATCCAAGTACAGTACACTCTACCAGAGTACGCTATAGCCTTAAACAGAGAGTAGACTAAACCCTACTGGAATACAATGTACTCTACCAGAGTAGAGTACACTTTACTAGACTACACACTTCATAACCAGACTAGAGTACACTCTTCAAGAATACAGTGTACTCTACTAGAGTACAGTATACTCTACTATAGAATACACTACACCACTGCCAAAGCGGAATACAGTACACTCTTCAAGAATACAGTATACTTTACCAGAATACAGTACACTCTACTAGAGTACACTACACTACACTTCACAGAGTACAGTGACCTCTTGGAGATTACAGTATACTTTACCAGAGTACCGTACACTCTACCAGAATACACTACATTCTTCTACCAGAGTACTGTGCACTAATACAAAAGTGTTCTAAACATTACACTAGAGTACACTACCTGAGTACAGTACTCGCTACCCTACACTCTATATAATGCTGTATAAAAGAGTATTTATTATTATTTTAGCACATTATGTATGTAGGGGGAAATTGGCTTTTATTATTCAATCATTACAACCTTTGGGGAATATAAGTTCCCCCTAACCTTTGTTATACAGTAATATGGTAATTATTTTTGTATGACAGGCTGTCTTTAAGAGGATTTGCTATAAACAACCATCATACAACTTATAACCTAATGAATATGTAGATTTTCATCCTAATGCTAACATCAGCGTTATTATTAATAATATCGTCGCCCACATCACATACTGTCTTATCTGACGAAATGCCGTTTTTGATAAAATCGCCATTGAAATTCTACCGGGATATTTTATGTTCGTACTATGGAATTAAACATTACAAATTACTTTTTAATTTTGCATTATAAAGAAAACATTCTGATGTTTAAGTTTTAACCTTACTGAGTTTTGAAAGTGCAATTGTATTCCTGATATAAAGCTACAAAGTCATAAGTCTGTATGTGAAATGCAAAAAAGTTGTATTTTGCACATACGACGCTAATTTCACCATTATATTTCAATGCGTTCAGATAGATCTGTATGTGAAACACATAAATGTTCACGCACGAGGCAGATACGACGCCCATAGGTCTGTATGTGAAAAGCGTAAACAGCTTGTTTTGCGAACAGCATTAATTATACACCTATTGAAATTATGTGTAAATGAAACATAAGACAGTATGTGAAATCGCGATATGCAGTTTTTGACCTTATTGATCACAATTCTTAATTAATATCTCACTAATTAGGTCACTTTCAAGATTGCATGTATAGACCATACATTATAAGTACATATGCAAAATATCTCAAAATGTTAAAATGTTAGATAAGTATGTGATGTGGGCGATGATATGATCGTCTGCAAGAGGGAACGCAGGGATTGCTTTGGTAGTGTGTCTGTGTATCTGTCATCAAAATGTTAACTCTAGACGTAATTGCATGGTGCGTCCAATATAGTCCAATATAGTTATATGTTGATCAATTTTCATGATACTGTTGTGCCGAAACACCCGGGTGCCAAAATACCCGGGTGCCGAAGTTCCCTCCTCTCAGAACTGCCGAAGTACCGGGGCATTCGGCAGAGGAGAATGGAAGTGGAAAATAGCGTGCTGTTGATGTGTAGAGCACGTGTTTACGCATTTTTCGTTATTTTATGGACAATTCTACAATATGAAACTCATTAAAAATCAGGCTTTTGACATTTAGGAACAAGCATGTATGTAATAGTAGACGTAAATAAGATCTTGTAAAGCCAAAAGCACCCACATAGACCCCCATGAAGAATTATTCCCGCGTTCGTTTAGCAAGGTAGCCGAATTCGGAAACAATGTATATGTTATATGCAGTTATATACATATGGCTCCCATTGTAAAGGTCCCCTTTATTGATTAGGAGGGCTATTAAGCGCAAGGCGTTTGCAACACGGGTTAGGGTTATAGGGCCTATAGGACCTAGGGTTAAGATTAGGGTTCGGAATTAGGTTAGGGTTTGAACCTATGTGATTCTACTTGACAAATAGGGGGTTATGTGATTTTATTTTTTCTGATGGAGGGGGAGGGGGTCATGTTAAGTTTATTATTCAGTAAACCAAGCACCTATCTGCATACCCGTCTGCATATCAGCAGTAAATCGTATGATGTATGCCTACGTAATTGTGTGTGTGGGATGGGTGTGTGGATTCAATGCAATAGGGCCTATGAGGCTATGTAACTTTACATTGGGCGTTATGCAATTTTCCAAACACATCTTTCAATTTCTCCGGCCCCCTCCCTTGTAAATAATGAACGGGCCCTAAAATTATTAGTTTAAAGCTAATCTTAGCCTGTCGAACGAACTAAGTCAACTAAACACCTATTTCGTGTTATCCCGTGTCCGTACAGCCAATTGACATAAGAACTTCATATCCAACAACCGCACACTGTAATAAGGATCCCTCTGTGCCGAACTACTGGGATAACCCATTGTTTCAGCAAGTAACCCTAATTGACTAGCCCCCATTTTCGGCATGAATAATTGCCGAAACACCGGGCGTTTTGGCAGATACCCCTGCCGTACGGCAAGGTCATCTGCTGAAAGACCGGGCATTTCGGCATAGTCTGGTATTTCGGCGCAGCAATACTTGGATACAATAGTCCCACATCTTGGTGACCTAATATGACCTTGGTGACCTCATGTGGCATTCAACCCCATTCACAAACTGTGATGGCAGATGACACATGTTCGGTGAACGCTGTGTTTTTACTTTTTTTGTGGGCCGCCAGCTATAGCTGGCAGGACCACTTAGCAATCCGTTGTGCGTGTGTATGTGTGGATGTATGTATGGATGTACAGACTATCCCAAAAAAACTATACAATCAAAGATTAATTTTTTTGGCCAAAAATTTAAGTTCATCTCAACTGGAGTTTTACTGATTCTTTTTAGGATTGGTCCACCGGCCTCTGATATTTTTAGTTGGTGTAATTTGGGGTCTGGTTCAGGAGTTATGACTAATTATCTGAGACTGTTGAAAAACCTGTTGGGCCAGTTTCGGCTCTCCCTTATATCAACAACGTTGCCATTGAAAATCACCTTCAAGACATTCTTTATTGAAAATTAAAATAAAAAGTAGGAATAAAGTGCTGCTTCTTGTGATATAACATAACTTATAACTTTATAATGTCGCAATTGCTAATAAATACATGTAGCATTGGGAAATTCAATTCCAAACAGTCTTGTTGTCTCAGCTTTACTCCAGGTTTCAGCAGAGAGTAGAACCATAAAAACACCCTTGTTGAAAGTAAACTGAGACCTTTGAACACAACCATCCTTTCCTTTATTGCTCTTTGTTGAACATTGCTTTCTTCATCATATTCTTCCCTGGCATCTTGAAGGCAGTGGTGAATAGGGAAGGGTAAATGGTCCCTCCACATTAGTGCGTTGTCCACACATTTGTCCCTCAACAGACTTGGACACATTGTTTCCAGCCGTCAAATTCCCCAAACTTGCATGAATTTCATGATTATTGTCCCCCTGAGAGTGAGTCCCTCATTTCACCCACAACATAATAATTTCTGGTGCTTTCACTGCAAAATAATATATTGATTAGTTCAATGCATGATAATTTTTACATTCACTCTGATATGAACAATATTCTTTTGTTTGAAAAGGGTTTAATCCCACAATGAAGCTACACGCCTTATACCTTTAGTTTCTTGAACCTTCAGGTGAAACTGGCCAAGTGTATTTATCTGAATCCGTTGTTTCCAAATTTGTGTTCAACTGACAATATCTTCGCTTATGGTCCATCAAATTAGATGGAATAAAAGCGAGGATTTAGCTTAGGATCTTGTCTAACAAATAGTCAAAATATCTGGCAAAAATGCACAGTTTATATTTTTTATAATTTTTAGTTTGATTGTATAGTTTTTATTGGGACAGTCTGTATGTGTGTTTGTGTGTCACTAAATTGTTTTTTGAAATTGACCTCAGTTGAAAAGTTGAAGTTCAATTGGAACCAAACTTCTGCCGTAGGTGCACCATGGGATCCCTCATATGTTGATGAGGTCAAAGATCATGTGCCAAGGTCAAAGGTTATGGAGCAGCCCACAGCTTATATTCTCTAAAGCTGAGAACCGCGAAGTTCTATTTTTTTGCTGTTTTTAGCCTGTAACTCTTGGACGTAAACATGTTTGGTGAACGCTGTGTTGTTTACATTTTTTTGCTAGTTTTAGACTTTAGGATGTAGATAGTACAAACTATACCTTTGAAATCCTTATGGTTAGACAAATAACGTGGTTGGTAGCTTTTCAAAATGACTGGAGCAATTCAAAAAATTGACTCCTGTGTAATCTTTGTCGAGATCCCCCCTCCTTAAGGCACCATTTGCATTACTTAAGAATCACATTTCAAGGGTCCCTCTCGGGCTGTCTACAGATTTAATCACTCAAACCTTGTTTTAAAAATGTTTGCTAGCTCCCACACTAATATGTCACTGTTTTTCAGTAAATGCATGTATGTATGCATGTCTCTCTTCCCCATGCTTAATGTACTGCAGTATTTTTCTGTTTTCTTTCTATTCATTTGGAAAATTTTGTGTACTTTTCCCCCTTCTTTCATAGGGAGTGAGAGCCCATCAAGATGTAATCGTACTTGGAGAGGACCTAAAAGTGCCAGTGTGTGGTGATCTGAAAATTGAATTTTATCACAGAGTACAAGTGCTGGTATGTAATCATTAATTCAAATTTTTCTGTTTCTTTATTATCTGTCATGACATTTTTGTGTCAAATGCTTAAGCAGGAAGACACATAGGGATGGCTCAGGCTTTTTCTGTAGTGGTCTGTGGCCGTAAACAAAGGTTACAATTGCTCATTTCTCACATAATGCATTGACTGATTAACTTCATACTTGGTCAGAAGAACCACTGGCCCAAGGCTCATATATGGTGTAAACCAAGTGACCTCTGATGACCCCAATGTGACCTTTGACCTCATTTTGTGAAAATCTACAAACTACATTACTTTGGCACAGACGCTACGGCCACCAAGCCACTTTTGGTGATTTTCAAAATGTAAACAAATCGCGCCCCCTCTTTTTCATCAAAGTCCATTTTTTTCCACTGTTGTATTGAAAATTGTTGTAGTAAAGACTCCTATAAGTGGCTAAATGTAACACGCCATATTTGTCAAGGAATAACAATTTTTATGCTTTGTTTACTAATAAAAGTCGGGATCTGGGTGTAGAAACAGTTGTTAATGCCATCTTTATGACTGCTTTAAAATGCTTGTGTCTGTTTTTCACAAAGAATAGTAATATAATGATAATAATAATAATAATCAACATTTATAGAGTGCAAAATACCAAGGTTTTTAAGCTCTATACGATAACATAACCAACAAGCCTTACACTGCAACTTGAACGACAGCAAAAAACAAAAAAAATACCAGGCCAACATGAGGAAAAAGTCACTTGGACAAGGTTTTGAGCATTGATTTGAATGACAAATTGAAGCAGCAGAACTGATATTGTAGGGGAATTGTTCAAAGCTTGGGTTGCAGCCACTGCAAAGCCTGGTCGCCATAAGAAGTAGTATTGACAAGTGGTCCGGGTGTTATTAAAGAAGCAGTGTGCTGAGCAAAGCGAGTGGTTAGTGGATAATGATATAAGATGTGATGTAGGCAGGTGCATACCATGAATGCTTCGTAGTGAAAACATCAGGATTTTGAATGAAATCTGTCTTCGATAGGCAACCAATGCAGATCATGTAGAATTGGAGAGATGGTTCATGACGCTTTGTATCTGGTGATTAAGACGAGCTCCAGAATTTTGAATTCTCTGAAATGAAGACAGGAGATTTTGGATAAACCAGACAAAAGAGATATAAGATGTATGTTCTCATTCATCCAGTAGAAGTAAAGATGTGAAGTTAATAAATCTATAACTGGAACTTACTTTGCAACTGTGCGACGTTGCGACCATTACCCATGGTCTTCAACAGGCTCTGATTCTTGGATGATCACGTGACAGACGACTAGTGACGTCACGAAGTACTCGATCCCACACATGAGATAAAATATAGCGTGAGATAACATGAGATAAACTACGCTATAGTTTATATCATGTGTGGGATCGAGCAACTCGTGACGTCACTAGCCGTCTGTCACCATGATCAATTCCAAGAATCCCGATGGCATGTTGAAGACATGTGGTATATGGTTAGCAACGTTCGCACAGGTGCAAAGAGAGTCCCTTATAGATTGAGGGACCGGACACAGAGGGGTCACGGAGGGATATGAGAACATACATCTTCATATCAAGATACAAATTTTGGACGAGCAATGTACGATGTTAGATGCTTGGAAAGACGCGGGTGGAAATCGCGAACTATCGCAATCACTTGAGAGTTAGTTTGAGGTGTGTTACAGAAAGTGCACGCCAAGAAGAATAAAACTAAAGAGCAATGATACTGGGACATAAAGATGAAAAATCTAAAAACGCTGAAAGGAAATTATTGAATGAACGTGTCTGTCAGATTAACTTCACCTTGGCGTTTTGAAAACTAAATCATCAAAACTTCTGATGAACTGTCCGATTCGTTGTCAAGTGACGCTTTCGAAACAAGGTAGCAGAATTCGTCTCCAATGCACAGATTGCGCAACATCGTCCAACGAAGGGCCGCCATCTTGAAAAATTCGCGAAACTAAAATCTTCTCGTGCGGATTTGGATCTAAATTGGAGGAATAACAAGGAAACTACCGAGGCGGAAGCGAAAGAAATGGGTTAAAAACCTTTCGGATCGCCCGTTGTCAGACTGAAACCTCCGTTCTTGCTAAGGACTAAATTATGCAGTAGTAACAGAGAAAATCCCAGTTGTCGAATCATCATCCACAACAGAGAACGCGATTTCTCAGGCTAATTTAACCCCTACAGAAGCGGAAACATTACGTAGTAAAGTCTGTAACACAATTGTAACCACCAATTACAGCCTTCTAATGTCACCAAAGGAGAGAGGAAGCTTACGGACTTACAAAGACGATCTCTATTGTTATTGTACCAGCTGACAAGGAAAATGTGTGTGGGTGGGAAGAACAGCCCCCCCCCCCCCCCCCCCCCCTCCCCCCCCAGCCCCCCCAACAACACCCCCCCCCCCCCCCCCCACTGGATTATGATGCGAAGTGTAAAGATCTTCTGAAAGACGCAAAGACATACAAACCCGTTGGCTATAACCCTACCTACGGTTTCAGAAAGAAGGTAACTGATTTTACTAGTAAAGTGTTCAGGAGGGCCACTATGACGCAGATCAGAAAGGAAATTAGATCCAGCTACTGAGCCTACTGTTCAGCATTTTTATGTTTACTTGAAAATCCACAAACCAGATCCGATACCGGTCAGACCAATCGTAAGTAGCATTGGTAGTTTGTCACTACAATTTAGCTAAACATGCGGCTGATTTGAACTTGGCCACTATAGTTGGGTCAGTCACCTCATCACCTCCGGGAATACCCAAGACTTTGCTAACCAGATCAAAGACATTAAGTTAAATGACACTGAAACTAAACATCTTATGACGTCAGCATTGTTTACGTGCATACCACCAGACGCGGCTATAAAAGCGTACGCAAGGTTAGAAAATGATCCTACTCTGAGCAACCGCACCAAGTTAACTGTTGACCAAATTGTTGAGCTCGTGGACATTTGTCTCAGAACAACTTATTTTTCGTACGGAGGCCAAATATTCAAACAACAACAGGATGTGCGATGGGTTATCCAGGTCAACTATTTGTGGTCAACCTTGTATGGAATCATTCGACAATTAGCACAAGTTAGGAGTTATGCCGGTAAAATTCCAAGACTTTGGTCTGGGATTCGGCGACGACACATTCGTTAATCCTTGAACACCAGTGAACTTAACAACTCTTTGAAACACTTAAACATGTCGACAACAACATCAGTTCACAGGAAAGGCAAAGAGGCGAAAAACTTGCTTTTCTGGACTGTTTAATTACAATCAACAGTGATCGCACCTTGAACTCGAGCGTGTATAGGAAACCAAAGAATTACGACCTTTACTTACAGTTTGGTTCCCATCACTCGCTTATACACAAACTTGGTGTAATAAGGACTCTAATTACAGAGCGGACACCATCATAAATGATCCTGTTAACATCAATCAGGAGAAACACCCACATACAAAAATGCCTCTCAAAAACCTGGTTACCCAGACTGCATGGTCATTCTTGAAAGCGAACAAGAAATACAACCGCAGCACCGCGAGTGGAGGAGGCCAACCAACCAAAAGCCGGGCCACACACCCTTTTATAAAGCTCGATGGGTTTCGGAGAAGGTTAAATTCACCTCAAGAACGTTTGGTATTGAACGTTTTCAACCCAGCATACTCTTCGCGGCAAATAGTTCAAGTTAAGGATAAGAACACCTAAGGAAGAAAAATGCTCCAACTGCATATATGGAATCAATGCAGCGAAAGTGGCGGCAATGAACTTACGTCGGTGAGACTAAACAATTTGTGAAGGCAGAATAAACCAACACAGAAGACCTAGCACCAACGAAGCGCAAAATCCTGTTTATTTGCAGGTATCAGAGACTCCAAACCACACAGTGAACATGGAGGATGTCAGAATTTCGATAAGGAGGGACACAAACCACAAGCAGGAATTCAGGAAGCCACTATGGGAGAGAATGGAGAACACGACCCTCCATAAGAAGGGGGGCTAGCTATAGTTGATTCTCAGTGTGGGATCGAGCACTTCGTGACATCACTAGCCGTCTGTCACATGATCAATTCCAAGAATCATGATGCCTTTGAAGGACCATTGGTAATGGTAACAACGTCGCACGGACAAAGTAAGTTACAGTTATAGATTTATTTACTCACATACATACAAAAAGAGAGTTATTGCAGTCAAGATGAGATGAAACAAACGCATGCACGAGGCGACGATGAATTGCTATCACTAATATTTGCAATGGGGCCGATATTATAAATACCAAAAGAAAGGTGTTGAGGTGCCTAACCTCTAACAATTTAGAGATAAAAATGGGCATTTTGAATTTTGAACAAAATAATGTCGGGCTTTTATGATTCCTGTTTTCAGGGACTCTTATTGGCTGCCTATCCACATTATGCATTAGTAATAACGTGTCATTCAGTCTAATTCCACAGGAATACAAGGTGCCACACAAAATGTTTCAGATGGGTTCAACACTTTCTTGTTGCTAACCCCATTGGGGAGATACGAGATGGGGTGCCAATAACAGCGGGGAAATAGTTGATAACAAGTCATTATGCTTACACTGAAAAAACAGAACTTGATAAGCTGCGATGATAATACAAAACATTCTTCTCTCCAAATCTTAAGGTGAGTCAGACCATATTTTATGGCAGGTATCCCTCCTATTAAGTTTAGCTCTTACCAATGATTAATAATAATAATACACAGGCTTTTATAAAGCGGGTCTTGTAACCTTATTTGCTCTTTCTCGCTTTAAGTTTGTACTTCCCTTTTTGGAGTGTACTTAATAAAATATAAGTTGGTACCGGAGTGTGAGCAAAGCCTTGATGAAATGCGTATCTATTATCGATACAAATTTGAGTCTGGCACTAATTTGCAGAAGCTTTCCAGAAAATAAGGAATAAAAGACACACACCGATGCAAGAAAGGTTTGCCTTTATTAAGTTTCATTCAGAACACACTTGGCAAAGCCTTGATGTATGGCTACACTAAATAGGATAATTTACAACTTTCAATCTCCATAAGATCTCTGATTGTGACCTTTAAAAATAGGTGAATTTTTGTTAACCGAATCATCTGATACACTTTTTTTCGACACACTTATGAATTTGGAAACCTTAACAGAATAAAACATGTGCTTATTCCTTGAATTGTTTCCAAATCATAAGTTGTGTCAGAAAAAAAATGGTGTCAGATAGGGGCAGGTTACGGAAAATCCAAAAATAGCTACCAGGATTATTACTACTGGACCACATGTAAGGGCACGAGTGGTTAAGTGGATATGACAGCCAACTTTTATGACTAAGTTGTTACTTCGAGCTTTGTTGCTTCACCAATGTGTTGTGCACTTGGCAGGCTCTTAATCTCACTTGCCTTGTCGACCCCTTGTTGGGTAGGTGTTATATTGGGAATATTACAATCTAAGTGCTGCATAGGATCGTGTGCTTGGCCATCGGTCGACCTAGGTGAAGCAAAACGGTGATTGTCATGATTTCCTAATTGACATTGATAGAAATTTGAAATTCGTCAAGAGAGGGGAGAGAGTGTTAAACTTCTATAACTGTACTATTTCGAAGCCCAAAAGTCTTGCGGCAAGGTTAAGTTCCACATTGAACGATATGTAGTTATTTTCTATCTCTTTAACATGCTGCCTATATACTGAGACCACAATAGAATATTAAGGCCATGGCCAAATCACTAAAAGCCCGTTCCCAGAACCCCCAGATCTTACAAGAAGTGGTCAAAGCTAAAAGCTACTTACTTTTCTCATTTACAATGTAAAATTCTAGGGCTAAAGGGTTTGGCTTTTGAAGGTATGAGTGAAAATAGCCCAATTTTGGTTGACCAATATTAATTTTACGATTGAATTACATTCTGGGGAAAAATTTCAATCCCTAAGTGTTGTTAGGATTTGATGCAAAGGTGTTAGCAGGAGACAGTGTTGGCGCTTTATGAAAGCCCGTCTATGCTTCATGTATGTTACGCATGCTCTGTAATTGCCTGGATAGAATTGCCATGTATACCTAAACTTGTATAAAATAATACCCCACAGGAAAGAATTAAACACATGTTACTATAGAGTATCAGAAAACTAACAAGTTAGAGAAAGCAGTCTTAGAAGCTGCATAAAGAGATCAGAAATTTTTGGGCACATATACTTGGCCCTGATATACAAAATATAATGTGAATAGACCTATCTGTCCACTTGCCACTCCTTCACGGGACAGGTCTAAGACGAAGAACATTAATCATATACTATAGATCAATCATGTGTACTGCATTTTTCCCCTTTAAGTGCGGTAGATTTGTACAGAAATGGACAGTTATTGACTCCATTACCAACCGGGAAGGAACCCTGCAGAAGGCCCATTCCGCGGACAGTGAGATATATGGATGCCACAGGTCTTTCGAACACAGTGACACTGAATCTGATTTTGATAAAGAGGAAGCTGAAGACAGTAAATTTAGGGTGTAATTCAGTGGATGATTTCATGAGTAAAAGCTTGTTAGGCCGGCCCCCCCCCCGCCCCGGGATCGCGAAGCGGACCCCCGCTGCCCGGCCCTGCCCCGGGCCACAAACCAAGCGTTTATCAGAAATCCCATGAATGAACCCTGTTCCCCCCCACACATCATTATATTTTCATGTTTGTACATTAAATCCCCAAAATCGGCTGCAAAGTCACTTATTTTCATGTTCTGTTTTTAATCTTCACAACATATGCAACTTGAGAAAAAAACAGCCGACTCGATGTATCAAATGGATGTTCCATTACAAGAATAGGGGGTGTCCTTCGAATGTGCACTAACATGCCAAATATTTGAACATGTGTTCCTGTTTTATTCAACACATAGTCCGAAAAAAAATACATTTTGTTTATTAATAGTCAAGTATTTGGGCTTCATCAATATTGATTTTGAAGGCATAATAGCCGTAACAGACTAGCTCATGTACAAACGTATACCTCTTTCTACATGCATACCCAAAAAGTGATCAGAAATTGATGACTGCAGGCCATTAAACGTTGTTTATGACCAGCTCTCAACCAATCACAAACGCGGGGGTGGGGGAAAATCTCCTAATGATGTGTGAACCGCAGCTTCCTAAACCTTTGGTGATTACCATGTATAAAATTTGGTCATGCTAGAACAGTTTAATCAATTAAAAGAGTGCAGGCAAGAGATTACCATAATAGGTTTCCCTTAAAGAGACCATGAGGAGATTCCCAGAAATAAGCTGACCCCAATTTTTTCTCGAACCTAGGTTTTTTACATATTTGGAATGCCTACCAAGGTATTAGATCAACCTGAAGTGAATAAGCCGAGTTACCACCGTCTTTATGTAATAATACGATGATGATTTAGTAGTCTTCGTGCAGACCAGAAAAGTCAAAGCATGGTTTCTATGGGGAAACGATTACGATAGCAGGCCAAGTTCAAAACAAGGTTTGCGGTTTTCTTTTGACCTGTTGTCCAATAAAACCTTCCAAAGGTTTCTAGCGTGGGTGGTCTAACAAACCGATTCCAGTGCTAGGAAATTTGAGAGGAAGAGAAATTAATATCCTAAAAAAATCTCCCCTGGCACTTTTTTAACAAATGCAAAATTTGTGCCCACTATTGGCATATTATAATGATTTCTATCAAAATTATATCGACTGTTAAAGATTAAGCTGAGAATTATTATTTTTGTGTACAAAAATTGTGAAATTTGTAATTTACTATAGGAGCAAATACTAAAATTTGGGCCTGTTTTAATATGGAAAAATTAAATCAAAATCAAAAATTGCCTTTGTTTTCACTTTCAAGGCAATTTCTATAGCCAAATTCAAGGTTAAGAACTCTATTGGGGGGTCTTATCTATATGACATCCACGACATACTGATTGCCCAACAATCTCTCCTTGCACCTTTAACCCTTCCATGGACCCGTGCTAGGCACCATTCAAGGCCCTCCACACACCGGGACTTCTTTTCGAATAAAGATTGGCACTTTACTGACCCTTTCCCGTCGGCAAACATGTGAAGGCACATGAAAAACTTTGAAGTTTTTTAAATTGGAAACCCTAAACTTGGTAAAGGTGCACCATGCAATCCTTCATATGGGGATGAGGTCAATGGTCATTTGTGCCAGGGTCAAAGGTCATGGAGCGGCCCACCAGCTTATTTCTTTGAATATAGCGACCGCAAAGCGAGAACTGCAAAAATTCTAGTTTGAATTCTTTTTATACCACAAGCACCGATTTTGGAGAATGTTGCTTGTTGTGACTGCATGTGATGTCCTACTAAATTGAAATGTAGAGGACAAAAAAAATTTTATTCATGCTGCCACATCATAACTGCCATATGCAGTTAGCAAATCTAATAATAATGTGTGGGCATTAAAGCCTGCATGAAAGCTCTGACATCAATCTTTACTTCAGGGGCCAACAAGTACATCAAAATACAGTGTGTATGATGTGAGGTCATGTTCATTTTGTCTAATACAAATGCCTACTTTGTTATTTGCAGTAGGCTCCGGCAATTATGCAACCTCTTTGAGAAGGATGTTAAAATTGAAATGCCAACACCCTATTGTCTGTTTTGGTTCCTTTCAAATTTAACATGGTCACAGGTTATTCCACTCGCTAACTCTAGATCAATATAGGACAATCGGCAACATAAGTGCATTGTAGAAATCGCAAAGCTAGAATGGGTAGTCTGTGGGCTGAAAGTTTCGGGTCCTAGGCAATATTCTTGGCCACCGGTGAAAAATGCACCCTAACGGCCCAGTTCCAAGTCGCCTATTAGCACGCTCACATAATCATTGCGCCTCAGAGCACACAGACCACTTACTTAGCCTACAACAAAACACCCCATTACAAACACAACGTCAATATTATAATTGCAAAAGCGCAGAAAAGCCAACATGTCAGTGCCCTACATGGTACACTGCACAAGAAAGTACTGGTTATCCAGTCTATATAACATCCTTGGTTATTTGCATGTGTAATTATGCATGTTGTTGTTTGTTTACCATTTGTTTCTTTGCATGTAGGAACCTGGAACTTTCAGAGGACAATACAGGTAGGGTTGAAGTATATAAATTGATCCAACAAATCAAAAGATGCTTGTTATCTTGTTGGTCATGGCTATTTCCTGCAGATCATACAGCCAAATATATTATAATTTCACTCCTTTCTTGTTGTATATAAGCCGTAAAAGTATCGCAAAATTGGGTTAAAGATGATCTTAAATGATAAAGCTGTTTAAGAATGAGAATAAAGGTATGATTTTGGGAACCGGTACTCTCTTTACGACGAATTGAAACCGGCGACACCATTATTTTTGCGTGGAAAACTCGGCCTCTGGCCTCGTTCTTCACTTAAAATAATGCTATTGCCTTGGTTTCAATTTGTCGTAAAGAGCTCAGTTCCCAAAGATCATACCTTTATTCTCTAATGAAATAATACAACCTGACAACTACAATCCTGAATGGTGGTAATTGTTAGCCTCTTCGTGGATCAATGTTGAAAACATGCCATTGGGTTCCTGCACTCTTATGGGCCCCAACATTGGTTCGGGGGTGGGAGGTTTGCCATTTAGGTATTAAAGGTGGCAACAACATATCATGTGTACCGATAAAAAAATTTGAATCCTCTGATTTTTTGCAATATTGTAAAGCTTTCCATCAAAATATCTATCTCCATCTGAAAGGATTAAGCTGAGAATTATTTCCTCAGAACAAGAATGTGAATTTCTAATTGGGTATGAGAGCAAATAAGCAGTTCAGCCCCGTTTTATATAGAAATATAAGAAGAACTTCAAACCAACCTTATTGTTTTCACTTTAAGAATTTCTGTATCAAATACAGGGTTTTAAATCTTTATTGAATGTCTAATAGCTGAAATCACTACTACTCATGAAAATATAGCCTACTTAATGTCACCACAGCTTCATATGTGCATTAGCATTGTTCTTTGGCTTTGTTTTCAAATGATCATACCATACTCCAGCCGAAATTTTAGCCAGAGGTCAAGCGTCCTTAACAAGCTTACAGAGAGGCAATACTTTCTGTGAAGAAAATCTGTGTACCGTACAAGACGATGTTTGTTGGGCACGAACGTGTCGGCAAACTAGTCTGAAGAAAAGGTTAATGGGTGAACGGGAGTTAAATTCTCTGACCTGATATAGACGTTGCCTAGAAAATTTTATTCAATCTGTCTGAAGCCTCCATGGAACACTTGGCATCATTGGGAAATAGTATTTGAACAACAAATGAGTTACCCACAGGGAGGTAAGACTTCAGGAAATTTCTGGAATTCCGGAGAATCGGCCATAATAAAAAAAATCCGGAATTGTATTTTTTTACACTTTTGGACTTGGAAGATGTTATTTCAACATAAAAAACAAACTCACCTAAAAGTGGTGGATATACCCCTTTTAACTACTTCTCAATTCCTCCATAAATGTTCAATGTCACGCACAAGCGTTTGGCCAATGGCCAGATCAATTTTCAGGAAATTTCTGATATTTCCACTTACATCCCTGTACCTAGGATAAGTAAGATAGAAATAAAACTAAATGTAAACAAGAGCCAGAAGAAAATTACTGAAAATTAAAAAATCATGGTTTGATTATTAGCTGAAGCTGTATGCAGAATCATGAGGTTAAGAGTAAAGGCTAGTAGGCTTGTTGTGATGGCAAGTTGTACATGTTAAGGCCTCCCCCCCCCAAAAAAAAAACAAGTTTGTTTCCAGTAGGTAGTCCAGAAACCTAATTGCAAAATGCATTTTTAGTGTTCAACGAGGTTGGGAGACTATTATGTTTACTCCAGTCCGCCAGACGTTCGTCCATCTGAAATTGGTTTCCGTGTTTCCAAAATTACTCTTTTCCCGCACTGTACTGACTATTGGGCTAATTGCGATGTACGGGCGAGCTCTCAAAGATTGGATAAATTGGGCTGTTTGGTGCGAATTTTTAGTTTGCCGGAGCAATCAACTGTTTGAAATTTGGTTTGATTTACTGGCAACACTGTCACATTTTGTGAGTGTGATGCAGGAGATCGGTCACTGTACTAACATGATTGATCACTGACTACTGTCTATACCACAAGATACTGTTGAAATGTCGGCTAAGTAACTATTTAAAAAAATTTGTTTAAAAGGATTTTCCCCAGAAATGCCTCAAATTGGACCAAATGGTTAGTGAAAACGGTGCAGCTGACTGTCAAATTATTAGTTCATAAAACAAAAATATTGATTTGGGATCACTTATATTTTTTGTTTTAAATAAAATTTTCTATCTCTGAGGCATTTGTGTAAAAAAAATGCAAATTTTCTCAGTAAATCAAATTAAAAAAACCCGAAAAGCTATAAAAATGGGCTCCAAAATTAAAATATGCATGGCCTTCTGGAAACAAACTTTTTTTGTTGGTTTTTTGGCCTAATACATTTTTAACTTGGTAAAACTGCCATATAAGCCATATAGACAATCCTGAGTTATTTAGTAATTATAGACCTGTTTCTGTACCGCCATGTTTTGCAAAGATAATAGAACGAATTGTACATGAAAGGTGTTATGACTTTTTAAGTAAAAATAATATTCTATATAAAAGACAATATGGATTTCGGAACAAACATTCCACATATATGGCTGTATTAGATTTCATAAATGATATAAACAAAGCAATTGATAATAATATGTATACTGCTGGAATTTTCATGGATTTATCGAAGGCATTCGATATCATCAATCATGACATTCTACTTGAAAAGTTATATCACTATGGTTTCCGGGGAGTGTCCCATGCATGGTTCTCCAATTACCTTTCAAATAGAAAGCAAATGGTTTCATATAATTCAATATTGTCTACCAGTGAATCTGTAAAATGCGGTGTACCTCAGGGTATAATATTAGGCCCTTTACTCTTTATTATTTACATGAATGATATCTGCTTTACATCAAAATTGTTATCTTTTATTTTATTTGTGGATGACACCACTGTATTTTACTCTTAACCCAAACCTTGATGCTTTGTATAATACGCTAAATTGTGAGCTTAAAGAAGTGTGTAACTGGTTTAAATGCAACAAATTATCACTTAATGCAGCCAAAACAAACCTTATGTTTATTGGAAGACCACACCAAACTAAACAAATTAATGATAAAAAACACATATACCTTGATGGATATAAAGTAATTCGTGTACACAAAGCCAAATTTCTTGGTATTACTTTAGATTCCAATCTAACATGGATACCACATATTAATAGTGTCACTAAGCAATGTTAAAAAAATGTGGGTGTGTTGAACAAAATCAAACATTTCCTGCCTGAAACCTGTATGTATCAGTTGTATTGCCCACTAATTATGCCTCATATAAATTATGGTATTTTGCTCTGGGGAAGTGCAAATAAGGAATATGTGAATAAGATCTTAAAAATACAAAAGAGGGGGCGTTAAGAATTATTTCTAACAGCTCTTACTTATGTCATACTGAACCACCTTTTAAAAGAGGTTGCCCTAGATATTTATAATATGTACAGAAAGAACTTGGATTTTCATGTATAAATATCACTGGTTTACTTCCACATTCCTTCATTCTATATTACAGCTTAGGGTAGGCAGCCATATTTATAATACCAGAAACAAAATTATTTTCTTTTCGCCTAGAAATTCATAAAATGGAAGTGGTCATATAACGACCGGTCCCCAAGTTTTGGAACAGTTTGCCAAACGAATTACAACTTTCAATAATATAAACCAATTTAAAAATCAAATGTTATTATTTGCAAACAATAGATGATCTTCAATTAATAATGGATGTGCCCATTTGCTTAACCCTTACAAAATTTTATATTTGTAGTTTAGGTTTAAATTTGGCAATAATTATTACGTAATATTTTTGATGACTTATATTATCATGTCAAAATGATTTGAGTTCTATTGAGACACCTGTATGTTTGTTTTGGTGTTGTGTTTTTTGATTTTTTAAATTGTTTTGTCTTTGGACTTGTTCTTCTTTATGTAATGTAATAGGTGGTCACCCTTATTCAGGTTTTGTGCCTATGTTGCATCTCCTCCACCTTCATCCTTTACTTGTTTGCTTGTGTGGTATTTTAAATAAAAAAATTTTGGCCCTAGCGTTGATATAGTGATATATATATATATAATATATCCCTTAAATCTCTACGCTAGGCGAAATTTCTATTCATAATCATAGAGTTTGACGTTAGGGGGCGAAATTTTTTTTTTTGCCTTAACGTTATTCCTTTGTATTGCGATTCCTTCCGTAAAAGGATATGGATATTAAGTTATGCAAATGAGAGATAATCTCATTACTAACAAAACATGAATATTAATTAATATTAGCTAATAAGAAGGGCTCATTATAGACTAGAATAGGTAAAATTTTCGCCCTAGGGTTTTCACTCTAGGAAAATATATATATATAATTCTATATATAATTACAAAACCCCCTAAAAAAATATCGCCCTATTTGGGAGACACCTGATCTTTGTTAAGTACTAATGAATTACGTTAGGGAACCTTTCCTGTCTCCCTAACGTGTCCTTTAGAATTGCGGCGTTTATTCCTCAATAAGAATGATATTAATTTATGCAAATGAAGGGTAATCACTAGAATAACAAAGGATATGAATATGCATTAATTTAAATAACTATAAAGAGCTCCTTATAAGCTACTGAATTATTCAACTGTCTCCCTAATAACATTTGTAGAATTTATATATATATATATATTAATAATAATATAATACATCGGGGCTTTTGTAAACGCTATTTCATCAAGATCACGCGCTGGTTCCTATTATAATTACGTCCGCCATCATGAAATCGTCACATCAATCATTTTCGCTTCACCAGGCCCAGCTGGCCAGCGCACAATATCCTA